>OY848927.1:5382805-5585569 GCA_963693285.1 Xestospongia muta
TATAGAATCATGTGCAAACATGTCATTGATTATGTCAAACTACTTAAATACACTGTATTGTAGATTACATAAGCATTATATAATAATGACAAGTGAAAATGAAGAGACCTTAACTATTGAAGTTAGGACATCCCAAGAGAGGAGATTGGTTAGGGTTAAGATGAAAAAACCCAGAGATGTTGTTGTTTTTTCTAACTGATCAATTTTTGTTTGTCTCCTTAAAAATTTGATGCATAAAGAATGCTTATTTTGTTTATTAATTTTTTTTATTAAATACAGTGTGAGCATGAATCAAATTTTACAAGTTGTATTGTATTCTGTTACTGGACACATTTTGCTTTTTGGTAAAGAGAGTCAACAACCTTCCCAAGTTGTCCAATAGTATCAAGAGCAGCTGTATACGTCTGATCAACCGTAGTATCTTCAAAAACAACAAGAATCCCTTTGCCTTGATCCAAGATACCTAATATATGAAAGGAAGAAGTTTAGAGTAAATCTATATCACTCTGTACCACATAATTTGTTAAATCTATTAAGACAGGTATGTATTTTTCCGTCATTCGACCATTCTTTCATGCATCCCTTCACCCATGGGGGAGAGTTGATGAAGGTATGTCATTACAAAGCTGCCTCAAAACAAACTACCATGAAAACCAATATCTATGTATTAATACATATAGTAAATATTTAGAGTTGCTCAATCTTCAAATACACAAACAGAGAATTCATTGAATATTGTCATTTTCTAGAGTTACATGACAACCTACGAGTTATAATTATAATATAGTAGTTAAGTTAATGAAAAGGTATTATGGAAAGTAATGGGAAGTGATGAGAAATAATCGGAAGTGATGGGAAATAATCGGAAGTGATGGGAAGTGATAAGAAGTAATCAGAAGTGATGGGAAGTAATCAGAAGTGATGGGAAGTGATAAGAAGTAATCGGAAGTGATGGGAAGTGATGAGAAGTAATTGGAAGTGATGGGAAGTGATGAGAAGTAATTGGAAGTGATGCGAAGTAACAGAAGTAATAAATTAACTTATACAATCACATCACAATTAGAAGGCTATCTACACTAGTTAACTATTATCTTAATGACAGGGGCTAACCCCATAAGAACTGTCAAAGACTCACCATGTAATGTTTTGTCCAAAATCATTTGTGATAGTTTCCTTTCTACAAGATCCTATAACAAGTAATACAAACAGTTTGTATATATATATATATATATATAATGTGTGTGTGTGCATGTGTGTGTGCGTGTGTGTGTGTGTGTGATATACATTATATACTTACTTGTCTTAAATTAATCAGAGAAGCTACATGATCAACCTAAAAATAAAAAAAACTCTCATGTAAACAATAGTAAACTATGGTAGGTCATGTGACTACATTAGTAAAATCATGTGACAATCGAGACAGTAAAATCAAGTCACTATAGTATTGATCATGTTGATAAAGTCATAGCTGTTTGATGTTAGTCATATCACAACTGTTTGATGTTAGTCATAAGATGAGTATTATTATGTATAGACATTTCAATTCAAGGAAACACTTTTGTTGACTCTGCTCTAGTACTCTAATAACCACAGCAGCAACCAGTAGTAGTAGTGAATACTGTAGTAGTCTTATATCATGCATGATATGGTTTTGAGTGACAACAAATTGTGCCAAATATGCTGTGTCATTTGTTGCTTGTATTAATTTATAAATGAACCAGTCTTTTTACTACACTAGTTTCAATGCACTTTAAAGTGACCACTAGTAATTGGCAATTAGTAAGTTCTCTTTTATCTTACATGTACACACAACACAAACATGCACACACACACACACAGAGAGAGAGAGAGAGAGAGATTCCTACCTCTACTCTTGAGAATGGCTCTATAATTCGTAATAAATTTTGTTCTAGTAAGGTGTCATAGAGACTATCCAGGTGAGACTAATTAAATACGTTCCTTATTTAACAATTTAAAACAATAAACATACCTTAACAATAGGGTCATCTGAAATGTACTCACAATACAATTTGACTGTCTAAAAACAATAAGGAAGAATGAGTTGTTGTACACAGATTACAATTACCTTTTCAAATTCTGCAACAGAGCGATTTTGACTAGCTTTGGCAATATTTTCCATAGCCACTAACTACATAGCCACTAACATTAACACAATGTAATACAGACCACATCCTCTTACCTGTGGCCCCGTATACCTCAATGCTAACTTACCAGTAATTATAGATTGGACATCTTCAGGTCTGAAAAGAAAATAGACAAAGGGTATTTCCGATTACTTGATCAAGTTTATGACTTACTGGTTGAGCATAATTTTACACAATAGCATGTACTTGAGAGCTATGACAGCTTGTGGATGATCAATGGAGTCATAGTTCTTAGAAAAAAGACAGAAAGTGAAAAAGGAACCAGTCTATCCCCCCACCTACTTAAAGGTAATAGTTATAACAGTCTAGTATTGTCTATTACCCACAAATTAATTTTGTCTCATTGAAAGGATATTAAAAGAAAAGTGATAAACAGGCTCATATTCTAATCTATCTTAGCCACGAACTAGTATACTGACCATGTCCTAAAATATCATGACAATATACTAATCATATCCTAACATATCCTGACAATATACTGATCATATCCTGATATACCCTATTATTCATATGTACCTCAAAAGCTTCATAAAAGTAAGAGTAAGCTGTTTTGAAATCTTTCTCTTCAGCATGAAGAATACCTGTTTGCAAGGTAGAATAATATCATTATAGATTGTAGCAACAATACCAGATTGAAGATCTAAAGATGCCTACAAAATGAACAAAAGAGCACAACAACAAACACAACAATAATAACAAACAAGACAACCAATAATTCCATTACAGGACCGACTGCCTTACACATAACAATTTATTTAAATAACTTTATCCTTATTCGTATCAAGTTCAAAGACTCACGACAAATAATGTTCTCATTGTAAAATACTGTTGTACATGGGTAAACAATGCTTTATTAGGAATTTATGCATTGACCATTAACAACTAGATAGTCATAGTCTAAAGAAATTTTACATATATATATATATATATATATATATATATATATATATATATATAGAACATATATATAGAACTTTGCTTAAGTCCTTTATCTAAACAAAACATTTATAATAAAAATGATGCGCAGGTGTTACTAATATGAGACAACTTTGGGAATTGTATCTATAGTAAACATACATGCGTGTATGTGTGTGTGTGTCGGAATACGGAGACAGGTTGGCTCACATGAGATGTGATAATATTACCTGTAGTTTTGGTGGGCAATAGATGCCATTGGCTGTTGTCTTAGCTGATGTCAAAGCAGCTCTAAAATCAAAATATCAAATTACATTTATTAATTCAACATGACTCTACTACCGTGATTTGTTAATATTGCCTAATTTTTGATAAGCTCTGCTTTCCAGTAATTGCACCTGTAATTAATAATAATAATTAACAATTAATACAGAATAAATAGATGGATACACATTTCTAGAAATATGTGCCTAATTGATTGAATGGATGCATACTTTTAGAAATGGACAGATAGTTCTATATATGGATACACAGTTGTATAAATGGACACATAGTTCTACATGTCAAAATACACTTACTTCAACCAGTAGGGCTTTGTCATCTATTTTTTTTAACTCCCTCAACAATGAAGATGCTATAGATAAGACAGAACATAAGAGAACAAAGCGTGCCATTATACCTATCAATAAAGCATCGCTATAACTTTGTTGGTCCATATAAACAGCTATTAACCGAGCCTAACAAAGATAAAAGGTCAAAAGATCAAAGGTCAAAGGAGATTACCTCTAGCGCCTGTCGTAAATAGACTCTGTTTTCATTTTTAGCCCAATCAATACACTGCTTACAAAGTGATACCTACCATATTAATAACAATTATAATTGTGACATTTTTATAAATAGGTTCAGTTAATAATATTGAAATTTGACCTCGTGTCCAGTAGATACTTTCATGTCTAAAAACAAATCTACCAAAGCACGAATTAACTTGGCAGCTTTAGCTTTAGAGAAAACAGCAATGGACGCTCTTGTTTGTTCTATTAATCTGCCTAACTCTACAATATGTAATGGCATTGATAACCACACCCATAAAATTTGAAACCTTCTGCCATTTGATGTTTCGCCAAAGTCTCCCCCAGTTTTAAAATTGCTATCTCTTTTAACTTAATAGCTTCTTCTTTATCATCTTCATTGGGAGCAGATACTGTCAATAAAAAATACATATTTAATAATTGCAGAATATATTTAAAACTTGAAACCAAAGGTCTGACATTTTTATGCTTATAACTAGTAGCTTTCTTACTTATTTTATTTAAAACATCAAGAGCTTCATTGACCGAGTTCTTAAATAGTAACTGCTCTGCCATTTCGAGTTGCTCCGTCAAAGTAGCCATCTTGAATTATCAATCTTACTTATAATTAGAATAATTATTGTACAATAATAATTATTTCAGCTCACCCACGCAACCCAGCCCCGCCCTATTTTCTTTGCAACATACTCATTATAATTATTATACGAGGTGGAAAAAAATTTAGTAAGCAAACACTGACATTAGCTCTACACTGTTATATACCAGGGCTATATAATAGCTACGGTCTTCAAATTATGAGAAGGTAGTAAAGGAGCAAATACAGTTCCTTTAAAGACAATGTTAGCTTTTGACTTGTCAGGTGCTCTTGGTATGTAATTATCAGAGAGACATCTAACAGAGAGGAGAGGGAGAGAGAGAAAGAAAATGAGAGAAAAGAGAGAGATGGATTCATAAAACAGAAATGGACAGCAATTTATGTTCACACAAATCATTTATGATCATCACAGGAACACTCTTGTTGTAATATCAACAATAGTACATGCTAATATATACATATCACACAGACATACACACACACATTCAATAATAATACAAGCTGTGGTTACTGTTTGCTATCATCATTATTAGTGGACTTACAAATTATCCTGGACAATAGTACACTTCTCTGCACCATCAGGAGGTTCGCGACCAAATGCAGCTTTAGGAAGAGGTGGATGAGAAGACGAATAGACATCGATAATGATAGGGCTGTCTCTTTGAAGAGGAGAGGGAGTGAGCTCATGAGGAGATGAAGGAAGAGAGAGAGAGGGAGAGGAATGGATGGGAGGAGTTTGAACACTGACTTGAGTAAGAAGCTCATGAACTGGTGCTATATGGCCATCAGGATGAGAATGCTATTAAACAAAACTACAATTTCAGTGTTCTTTAAGAAGTTAATACTTACAACATAATCAAATGACTTTCCTTCCAAAACAGCCGAGATCTCTTGATTAAGTCCTTCAATGCTCTTTCGTGAATAGTGACTGGTTTTGCTACAGTGACGTTGAAACTAAAGAGCAAAAATGATGTTCATTAATAGAATTTAAACAATGCATCTAACGATATATTATTGTTTATATTATTTAATAAACTACTCAATGCTATGTCCAGTATGCAATGCTAGTTATAAACTATGAATATTATTAATTATATGAGTACAAATATAAATACTTGCTTTCTTAATTTTGTCAGCACTGGAGCAAGAGTTGGATCGTTTATGTGAACATTCATTCCACATTTTCTCTGTTTGACTATCAGACTAAAGGAGAAGATAAACATTATGACAAATCAACTAAAAAGGGGTTTGTTTCAGGTGCTCTATACAAATACACCCTAATTTGTGTGACACCTCTTCATGTGAACAGGTGCTGCCCACAACTGGCTGTCATTGGGTTATTAATTAAGGGAGGGATGTTTGCTCCCCAAAACAGAAGTTTGATGATGATATCTTTAAAAGTTTTAGTTATAAACACAGTCTTATTTAAAAAACAACATTCGATTTACTGTGAGTTAGTGGTGATTACTACAACCTCCACAAAAACATTGGTTTTTTGTATATGTAAGGTATATGTGAAGTGCCTATGAATATCTCACCGGCCAAGGCACATTGAGGTAACTACTGGTATTGTCCAACGAGTCAAGGGAACTGGCACGTCTTGGGGCCACCATTGAAAGTAGAGAAGAAAGACTGGCTCGATCAACAAACTCTTTACTTGATGGATGTAGTTGTTTCCAATCTGAAAATGGAGGACAACAAAGGGAGTATTAACAGAGAGAACTACAGTATTATAAACAATGTACTACTAACCTCTCCTGTTATCAGATACTGGAAGATGAGAAGTAGGCTCAGGGGGTGGATTGAATCCGTTTCTACTGTTTCCCGAAGTAGAGTAGGCAGGAGAGCCTGGTTGAGATTTAATTAAGGAGGAAGAAGAGGAAGGCATAGCCTGGTGTTGGAAAGTCTGTGTTGCTTTGAGAGGTCTGGGGTAACGAGAAGTTATAGCTGAAGTCGACATGACACACCGAATCGTGAGTGTTATCGACTGCAGAAGAGGATCGTCAGCAATATAGCTGTAGTGAAAAGAAGGAGGAGAGTATCTGTAAGCAAAGCTATCATGCAGTAAACTGCAGTGACACGTAATATAGTGTTGTACTACGAGTCGTCATGCCACGCCTACCTATTCAACACGTGAAGGGGTGGTGCTAACAGTAACAGAAGTGAAAGATATGAACTCTTTACATCTGCATCTAGTTACTGTCCTATTGTTAATAATACGGGGATGCTTTAGCGAAGAGGAGATCAAAAAGCAAAGAGAAAGGTAAAGTACATTAAATTTTTGGCATCATTAATTAATTAGTTCTAAAATTAATCTTAATATTAAGTATTAATAATTATAAATAATGATTGATAATTTATTACACATGAACAGTTGCTCTCAATTCAATCTCAAGACATTATGGACATCTCGTCTTCGAGAATCACCACTTATGGCCACACCCCTTTTAATTGATGTGGACGGCGATAGTTTACGTGACATAATTGCTCCTTCCTATTCTGGTGAAGTCTGGGCTATTCATGGAGAAAATGGCCACATTGTTGACAACTGGCCCTTCTATGTAGAAGATCGAGCTTTTTTTGCAAGTCCATTAGCTGTATGTTATTATTAATCAAGATATAGTTATAACAGGGGCAACCTCTTTATTTGTTTTCAGTATGATATTGACAGAAATGGACAACTGGATATAGTACTGACCACTACCGATGCTGAAGTTTTATTCCTTCGAGTCAATAATACTTTATTCCATGGAGACACAATAAAGGTTTACCGAGCTATGCTCTCATCTCTGTTCATCTGTCTTGTCTTCTCTTTTCTTGCTAGATTCCTCCATTACGAGTGAGAAGAGATTGGTACAGCTTAGAGAAAGATTATATAGAGAGATTAGCAGCAGAAATGATAAAACAAGTAGGAAATCGCTTCAAGTTCAATCCAGTAATTATTATTTACCATATAGTGGGTAAATTTGGAGGGAAAATAATTGGCAAATTATGTTTTATTTGCCAAACTTTTATCCTCCAGTATTTTATTTGGGGTGTGGTGGTAGGTGGAGCAAGTGATGATTACATTTTCCAACGTTGTACTCACAGTTGTCATTTACACTTTACAAAATGTACTAAAAGAATGACAAACTTCCCAATATAAATGGTTTTGCTGCCTTTCATTAAGTTAACATTTGCCACCATATGTCATTCACCAAGCTTAATGTTACCAGTTTTATGATCTACTTGCCAACAAAAATTCCCTGCTATATGGTATATGATATTACTTGCATTTTGTATCTACATTTTTACTTGTAGAATCCATCTCATAAGCCCATTCAACAAGAACCACAGCCATCTGATTCAGACCAGTTTTCCCAGTTTGATTCATATTTTGGTGACGAAGCAGATACTCTCTTCTCTCGGCACCAACCTGGAGAGAGACCAGTTGGTTTGGATTCCAACGACAACAATTATGTTTTTGTTGATCCTCATGCATTGGCAACCCCTGTAATTATTGACATTAATGAAGATGGGGAAGAAGATGAGATGATTGTTCCTGTAAGCTATTACTTTGACAAATATCAATATGGGTTGAGTTCTAACTTGATCAAAACTGGACTTGGGCAAGAGGAATTAGTCAATTATGGAGCAGCTGGTATAGTAATTGTAAGTCTTAAAACAAAACAAGTTATTAAACAACGATTGCTTAGTTTGACGAAATTGTCATCAGATCAACCTTCATATTTACTATCTTCACCAACTGTAGTACGACTCAGTAAAGGTGATCCATTAAGTATTATAATTGGTTCAACTGCAGGCCAGTTGCATGTTCTTCAAGGTCTTGAGCTTCAAGATGCTCCTGGTTTTCCTATCACAGTAGATTCCATTATGGCACAAGTTGCTGTTGAAGATCTCACAGGGGATGGGAATTTAGAATTAGTCGTCGGTGACAAAAGTGGCAATGTTGTCTGTGTTGACAAAACTGGGAAACATCTCTGGGAATATAATGTTAAAATGCCTATTGAATTGAGTGCAAGATTTGCCAATTTTCATGCGGACAGCTCCATGGAAGTTGTTTTGTTGTCTAAATTTGGTGACCTGTGGATTATTAATGGTACAACAGGAAAACCAACTATGTCAACACCAATGAGTTTGAATACAATCGTCCATTCTTCACCTCTCCTTATACACTTGTCTTCTCCTAAAGGTGGATATCATTTGTCTGCAATTGTTCCATCTTTAAGTGGTGTCTACATTGTCGACTTGTATGCTGGATGCGTAGACCACGTTACCACTGAATACGATTTTATACCTCACACATTACAATCTGATCACATAGACCCATTTAATCCAGGCCTGGAAATACTAGCAACAAGTCTGTCTGGGGAATTGATATGTTTTTCAACTGGTACTGTCCATCCAACAGACTATGAGATAAGTGTAGAAACATGGCCATCTGATACATTAGGAGGAAATGGGTTTACGCATAAAGAGAGTACCTTTGTTCTAGTCTGTGGTCGCAGTCTTAGTCCCCGAGATGCACATGGAAAGTCATTTTCCTTTTCATTTGAAATTCATGACAAAAAGGCTTCTGAGAAGAACCCACATTATTATACAGCATTGTTAAGTGTAGGCAGGAAATATGTTCTCCTCAATGAGTCGTTAAAAGTCACTCACACAATTGAGCCTATTAATTTAAATGCTATGACTCCACCCATTCCAGTTCTTGCTATGATGGTGTTAGAAGTGTGTAACGAGCACAGACAATGTGACTCTGTCTTTTTTAATGTTCGTTTTAATCTTTTATTTCAAGAGAATCTCTGTTGGTGTTTAGCACTGCCATTTTTAGCATTGGTTGCAGCTTATCTTTGGCTCCTACGCAATGAGAGTGATATATCACTACCCACTGTTTATGAACCTCAAAAAAGATTATAATTACTGCAAATAGTCTAGTCCCATTTAATTTTTTTAATTTTATTTTTCAATAGTTTGTGTACATATGTTACACTTAGTCAATGTAAAGTTGATTGAAGGGAATTATAAATAATTTATAAATAATTATTATTATTATTAACTTGTATTCACTAGATCTGTACTGTTGTTGATGGGTGGTAAACACTGTAGACTTGATACATGTAAAGTTGAATGTATTGTCTTTATCTCAGGCATAATTTTTGGTAATCTTTCCTTTTCTTCTTTCCTTGATTTCTCACATGCTTTAACTACAAGACTTACTGGCTGGAAGCTGTGATGTCGTGTTCTATGTCCTCTTCTGTCTAAAGTGTCCATTTTGTCACCTTGACTTGCTCTTCTTTTGTTCGAGGACAATGTACTTGGAGACTGGCTATTGGAACTGCTGGTTGAGGATAATGAAGTGACAAGTAGACTGAGATCTGCAGTAATTTGGGGTTCTCTTGAAGACAAATGCTCTGGAGTATTAAGAACACTTCCTCGACAAATAGTAGAGGAAGATTTAGTCTGTGAAGTAATGGCTGGAAGATGAGGTCTATTGGAAATTTAGACAGTAGCAGTGGTCAAGTATTATTTATGTATATGTACCTTGACTGTTGTTGTCTCCTGCTTCCATTGATATCACAAAGTCCATGACCTGATACTGATATACTGATGTCTTCAGCTACCAATTGATGCTCTTGACTAGAGTGAAGATGACCTGTCCTACGATGACCTTGACGGTTGGTCGTACTGTTGATCCTGGATTGTCTCATGGTTTGAGCCTCAGAATGAAAGAGCATTCTCCCATCAATAGGACAAGCAGAACATCCTTCATTTCTAATCATACTGTCAATACATTCTCTGTGAAACTAAAAGTTTAAAACATTACTATTAAACTGTACATATACTAGTGTACTTTGTGTCTGCAAGGCAATTTTCTAATCCATTCACCTCGTTGGAATGGCTCTGAGCAGATCTGACATGTGGCTCCAGATGTTATCAGCAGACTATCATGATCCAATGGTTCTGTACTGAAAGAGTTCAGGAGATGTTGAGAAATGGAGGAAGATGGAGAGGAAGCTCCTATCATTAATGAAGAACGATGAGGGTTGTCCAACTGTAAAAGAAGATCATAATCGTTTTCAGTGAGATCTCTAGTTTGAATGTCATCAATGATAGATTGAGGAAAAGAGGAAAGGAGTGTTGGACGTACTGCTGGACGCCCAGGATGACTTGGGTGCTATAAAAATTTTTAATGCATCCAAAGTTATGAATCAATGCTTTACTTGTTTAAAATGGAAAGAATGAGATGGATGATGATTAGCTGCAAAACATGGATGACATAGATAGAAACTAGGACATGAAGTGCACCTACAAAGTGTTACAGATTATTAGTTTATATATGAACATTTCATATGTACTTGTAACATTTTCCAGCTATTGGACAAACATGACATTGGTTGCAAGTATTTCCAAAATGGAGTGATTCTCTTCCTGCTTTTGTGGCTGTTCTTTTTGTCCTGCTGTGTAATTCATGACTCAGTTCCTATATAATATAATGGAACAGCCATCTTAGTGATTCCAATATTGTCACGAGCAAACCTTAAACGAACAGAACTTTTCTCTACAAAGGGGACAGACAATCTCTGTTTCTCCTTGGGACTTTTGATGTTCAGCCCATACTTTGATGCACTTCAAGTGAATGCTTTTGCCACAGCCATATCTATGTACACAATATAACAACATCTTTTGATTAACTCTTCTTACCTGCAGTAGCTGAGTCTTTGAGGCATTTTCAGTAACTCATCTTGACAAATCGGGCACAAGTCATCAGAAGCAATGGGTCGTTGATCACATGATCCACAAGAGGAAATTTTATGAGCACTATCTTTTTCATTGGGATTTTGGCGTGTCAAGTATCCAAGGAGGACTTCGTTTATCTCTCGTTCAACCAATCCAAGTTGAAAAATGACTGCATGTACATAAAAAGATTAGACATGTACTCACATAAGTGAGATATGCACTTTGATGCACATAAAATATTAATACTTTAGACTCTTAATATTACTATTACTATTAGACAGTAGATACTATTAGGTAATTTTACATAGGCTCTCCCAGTACTCTCAATCATATTTTAGCAATAGTACCTACCCGGATGATCTTTAGGAATTCTGAACTTCTTGAGAAGCAGCCTAATTGTAGTATAAATATAGTACTAGTTGTAGTATAGTTATTTTACCATAATATATGTGTACATAGCTCCTTTTCTTTCTTATAAACAGAGCATGTGCAAGTATGGGGATCTCCGAGAAAAACCTATGTCAGTCAGGAGTGTAAATGAGCCATCATCCTCTGTTGTTGTGTTACCTTATGTTTTTTCTCTTCTCCTTCTTTCTTTAGAACATAACCAGTTGGTCCTGTCTGGTGGAGTATGTACACAACAGATTGCAGTGCTTCTTGTATTCTTTTACTGACTAAGTCAGTACACAATCGTCTCCATGACACACTGCGCGACATTTTCGTAGAGTTACTTGTGAAACGAATACGTACTGCTATATAAAGAGAGCTAAAATTTAGTGGAACAAAAATAATTTATAATGGAATACGTGCAGTTCGTAAAGATGCCATATGTTTGTAACCATGGCAACACGATCATCACGTGATGCTTGAACAGGAAGAGAAATTTAGTTTATTATTATAACTCTAGAGTATAGACTAGAGTGACTTTTGCATTTTTTTGCACGATGGAAGATTTTTCACCGCTTTTGTTACGTCCATTTAACCATCAAGTAGGGGGCCATTTTCTTGTCCTAGAGATCAACAAAGATCTGATTTGCAAGCCACTGGTTAGTCGAGAGAAGCTGTTCTATGATACGATTCCTAAAGACCTTAAAGAATTCGCTCCACAATATCATGGTAAGAATTCTCCATAAAACACAAATCCTTTAACAAGTAGTATAGAGTTTTACAGTGGTATCCTTCGTTCACTATTTTAGGTCCTATCCTAGTTCAATTTACAAAAGATGACAAAGGAGAGCTCCAATACATTGCATATCCTTACAACAGTCATCCTAGGCCATTAGCTCCCAGCAAGACAGTCAGCGAGGCCAGCGTGGGAACAACAGTATCAGAAGAGGAGGAACTTGAAAGATTGCAAGTCTTGAAATGTTCCATGAGAAATGATCCTATCCGAACAAAACGTCACGAGATACCATTCACACCTGGTGATGGTAAACACTGTATATACTTATCACCTCTGGTTAAATATAACATATAACTTTCAATAGAAAATGGTTTCCTTAGCCCTTGGACTCAAGTTCGTCTAGGTGTGTTTTCTAAAGGACTGGAAAAACAAGACTCAGAAATGCATGGTAAAGTTTAAAGTTCATTTAACAAGTAGTTTATTCATCCTTTCTCACCCTTCAGAGTACATTGTTCTTGAAAATCTAACAGGGAAATATCGATGTCCTTGTATTCTTGATTTAAAAGTAGGAACTCGATCTTACACTGATGTTATGAGTCCTAATAAGAGACAAGAGCACATGGAAAGGTCAGCTTCTTCAACATCACAGAAGTTAGGAATACGACTTGGAGGCATGCATGTAAGACGATAACAATATTTTATTTAGAAACTTGATACTTTTCCATTAGGTTTATAACACTTTCAAGAAAAGCTACAATTGTTATGCCAAATATTATGGAAATGGCTTCACTGAACAAGCATTATTTGATAGTTTGAAAATGTTTGTCTTCAATGGTCAAACACACAGACTGGATGTTGCACAGGAAATTACTAAGAAACTTACCAAATTAAAATACATAATTAGTAAACTGAATACTTATCGATTTTTTTCTAGTTCGTTGTTAATATTGTATGAAGGTGAAGACACCAACCCACCAAATCAGGACACTGGTGTCTCCGAATACCAAGACACTGTTCCTACATTGACAACAAACTCAGACAGTGTCATTCCACCTCCTGCAGCCCAAACATTAGATTCAAAGCCACCACTTGTTGATGTGAGAATGATAGACTTTGCTAACCTAACCCATAGTGGCTTTGTTAATGATCCTGTAACGTATGATGGACCAGATGAAGGGTACATGCTTGGGTTAAGTACTTTGATAAAACTATACGAGTCAATTTAGAACATAATAATTATATATTCCCCTTAATCAATTTATCATTTTGTAAATTAATTTTTTATTCCATTTATTGAAATAAATTTATTTTTGTTGAGTTATTTCCACATGAATGGTTCCCTTACCTCTAAAACTGTCTCCTTTCAATTACCAAATAAAAGTAATTGAACCAAGAACTAGGTTACAACTAATTGGTAACAGAAAGCCCCTTCCATGTTGACCCAATGAAATGTATTCAAATTTTAGCAACAAAATAATAATTAATTTACAATAATTTTAAAGCATTATTGATTAAAAAAAGTTGATTTTACTTTAATTTTAATGATGACATCATCATGACATCACTTCCAAATAACCCAGGAAACCAATACCATCTTTCATTGTCCTCTGCTTGGTCATCTACCCATGCCATTCCCTCTCTAATTAAATGTTCCTACATGCATTGTGGGTGTGGTCATACAGCCATCACACAAATTACACTTACCAAAACATTTTTAACTCTAATTTCAGTCCATCCAAGATCACTAACTAATGATGACACAGAAACATATGCAGTAGCCTATTGATTGTGGGTGGAGACAATAATTAATTATATTATCAAGTCCATTAAACCTCAGCTTTCTGTAAGACGGCAGTATGGTCCATATTTAATTCTCCTGGAACGGACTGGACTAGCCGACGCCCACCTACAGGGACAACCGTAAATCCACCTCCTAAAACTCTGAGTTTTTTAATTGCACGTGCTAAATCGTCTCTATTAACAGGAAAAGGGTACATCCTATCTTAATGAAATATCAATGAGGAACTTACTCGCTCACATCCTGACGTGTTTTACCACTAGACGCCAATACACGTTTTCTAAGTTCTTCAAATGTCATCAGACCTTGAGATAAGAGTTGAACATGGAGACAAGGAGTTCAATAAAACCCTAACCTCCATTTCTTTCTCTGGTTGCTAAGCATATTTCGATGATTTGAATACCTAACTATAGTAATAAGAGTAAGTACCTTTAATTAAAACTTAATTATAAACACCTCATAGTAAAAGTCACCCACTCCTAATGTTTGAGCCCAAAATCCTTTACTAGCTGTAAAGGAATCACATTATATTCACATGACGGTCACATGACTTACATGCCAGAGGATCTACACCAATACGAGCACACATTTGTTGAAAGTGGTTTCTAAATTCAGGATTTTTACGAATCTCATTTTTGTGTTTTGTTGCAAACTCCTCCAAGTGTTTCTTAAATGTTTCCAATTGGCTGGCTATCTAGATAACGAAATAAATAATTAAATAGTGTCGGTGGAGTAGCAACAACATTACATGAGTGATTTGCAAATCAGCTATTTCAGTTTTCTTGGCAGCGAATTTTTCCTAACAAATTAGTACATAGAAAGTATTTACTTTTATAGACACACCTTGTCTATCTTTCCTTTATTAATAGCTCCAATTCCTCTTTTCCTAGCAGCCATATTGTGTGTAGCAGAAAGAAACCCAGCCCAGTAATCTAATTAGATATTCATCTCATTAATATTCATTAGTTGTTAATTGGTGAACGACCATCCTTCTTGCTGGAGGCATATCACACAATTACAGTGCGAACTGAACACAATCTGTAAACTGCCTTTCAGATTTGTGGAATCCATGGCATCATAGACAAAACAGGCACAAGATAGAAGAAGATATTTCTATTACTGAACATGGCTACTGCAGTCTGGCAAACTGTGAGTTCAATAATAGTAGCACAGTTACCTTCCTCCCTCAATATTATATACGTGACGTAAAGACTGACTACTAACTATATATTATTACTTTATCGTTCAGTATAATACTTTAAACATTTTGCATATAGTATTGTTTCATTAATTCACACTGGAAGGATCGTTTTCAATTTCAATGTTTAAGTTGTGTTCTATCATATACAGATAATCATATCACATTATAACAGATTACACTCTATAGAAAACAGTATATATATCGTGTTGATTTTTGTCTCTAAATAAATGCAAGTATTTCAATGGTTTCAGTGGCTATTCATCAGTAATAGACCACAATAATTCAATGTAGATAGGTCCCAAGGATTAAGATTTAGTGTTCACAATATAATACCAATTTCCCATTTAAATATAGGACTATTTTGTTGATAATCAGTGTAAATATAGTTCAGTTTTACACGTGGTGACGTGCAATATGATCTAATTAGTAGCTATTGCTATAAATGGTAAATATATCTACATGTACAAGACATGTATTGAGTATTCATACGTCTAATTAACCTTTTATGTCAATTTTAAAAGGTGATATTATAATTGAATTAAGACACTCAACCTGTATAAATTACACATGTTCCATATCAACATACATTATATTAGACAATATTAGTTACATGACATATCAATTTATATAGTTAGTTATGCGTAGTATAATTGATACCTCCACAGATGGTTAATGAAGTGGTAAGTGAAAATACTAGTTTGTAACAGATCTGAGACAACTTGTTATCTGTTTGTAATCCTAATATAAATATTTAATTTATTATTACTATATACAATGATATGTGGGCTATGAAATATTGTAGTAGCTAAATTTATAATGCTATGATTTAAATGTTGATGTTGTTTAATATAATAAATATTTACTGTTTATTTGTTGTTGTTGTTAATGATTTAATATTTTGTGTTCTGTTAATATTTGGCCTCACCATTAATATATTATATTAAAATATTTTATAATAGATATTTACGTAGTATGTAATTGTTAGTAACTATAGAAATATGTATGATGTTGAGTCTCTGAGGACAAAGGACTTCCTTTTAAATTAGAGCTGCTCAAGAGAAATCAATCATATCATATCTTATCATTTTGATGTTGTTATTTTTATATCAACTTTAGGGTAATCACGTATGGATTGTTATTAACAAACAGTGGGCTCCTGCTACCATAAGTAATGTCACAGCAAATGAGGTCACTTTTGTGAGCAAATATGGAGAGGTAAATTGGATACAACTATATTTATAATTCTCCTCATTCTCTCTCTCTCCCTCACACACACAGCAATGCACCCTCCCACGTGCCTCACTCTCTCATGATAATGTCACTCCAATGCATGAAACTAGCATAGAGAGTGTTGAGGACATGGCATCTCTTGGTGATCTTCACGAGGCCTCCATTTTATACAACATTTATCAGAGATATCAGAGAGATGTCATTTATGTAAGCATCGTAACCAATAGTAACCCTGTCAATTATTAACCCCTTCATACACAGACCTACATTGGCTCTATATTGTCAGCTGTCAATCCGTATAAATTAATTGATGGTATATATGGTATTGATACAATGGAAAGATACATGAAGAGACAGCTAGGGGATCTCCCTCCTCACATTTATGCTATTGCTAACGAAGTATATGAGTCGATGTGGCGGAAAAAAGAAAACCAGTGTGTATTGATCAGGTAAGTAACAAATAGAAATTGGAGATGTTGCTATTTGGTATCCTGGTAGTGGTGAAAGTGGTGCTGGAAAGACGGAATCAACCAAGTTTATTTTGGGCTATTTATCGGCTATGAGTCAACAGGCATGTCCATCAGCAGCTGGTAAATATGCTGTAGAGGAGGCTATATTGCAGAGCAGGTATGTTCTGATAAGTTATTTTATGTTAGTGATTTCAATATCGTTCACTTTCAGTCCCATTCTTGAAGCATTTGGCAATGCTAAGACTGTTTATAATAACAACAGCAGTCGATTTGGGAAATTTATACTGTTGAGTTTTGCTGCAGAGGGGAACATTATTGGTGGACAAATAACTGATTGTATCCTTTTTGATATAAGTTGAATGTGATCACATGTTTATCATGTGAGTGTCATGTGATTATATCCTTAACTTTGTGTGATCAGATCTCTTGGAAAAGAATCGTGTTGTCCGTCAGAATCCTATGGAAAGAAATTTTCATGTTTTTTACGCACTATTAGCTGGAGCTTCTGATACAGACAAAGGTATGGATGGATGGATGGATGGATGGATGAATGGATGGATGAACAAACAGATCACTATCTCCTTGTTTTTTTAGAGAAATATCATTTATTAAGTCCCGAGGCATATCATTATCTTAATCAGAGTGGGTGTGTCAGTGACCCTACCATTAATGATCAAAGTGATTTTGCACGAATGAAGGTACATGTGTTCATAATAATTGTACATACTTACAACATCATTGTGTCTGTGATACTTTAGGAAGCATTTGATATTATGAAAGTGCCATTGGAATTGTTTCAAGACATGCTCTCTGTTTTAGCGGGAATCTTAAAAATTGGTAACATTTCTTTTGCTACAGCAGGTGGTGCACAAGTATCAGACAAGTCAAGTAAAAGAAACCTATTGTCCGATCTGTACTTTCTTTTTCTCCTCTAGTTCTTGAATCAGCTGCTTCACTTCTTGGTCTTGATGCTTATCGTCTTGGAGACGCTTTGACGCAAAAGTTCATGAAACTAAGAGGGGAGGAGATAACCACACCCCTTACATTAGAACAGGTAAAGGCTGAAGTACTAAGATAAGATATTTTATTGAAGTTATAGGCTGTTGACTCTCGGGATTCCTTGTCTATGTCTCTATATGCAAACACATTCCGATGGATTCTGGAAAAGATCAATGTTCGTATTCGTGGAAAGAAACCTTTTGCTACTGTTGGAGTTTTGGATATCTTTGGATTTGAAAATTTTCAGGTTAGTTATTAAAGTAACTAGCTAGTAATAAAGTTATTAAGTAATTAATGACTAGTTATTAAGTAGTATTTATGTTATATATAGATAAATCGATTTGAACAGTTCAATATCAACTTTGCCAATGAGAAACTTCAAGAGTATTTCAACAAACATATTTTTTCACTGGAACAGCATGAATATAGCAAGTAAGACCAGGTCATTTAATTGCACATCTGATCTTTGACTTCTGACCTTTAGAGAAGGAATTGACTGGGCAGATATAGATTGGGTTGATAATGCCGAATGTCTGAATCTCATTGAAAGAGTAATAATGAATAAATAATTGATGTTAATGTCTCTTGTTGCCATAGAAACTAGGTATCTTGGATCTGTTGAATGAAGAGAGTCGATTTCCCAAAGGAACTGATAAGAGTTTATTGGAAAAGCTACACAATGGACATAAGGTGATCACATGAAAATCACATGACAAGTTTTTGAATCACATGACCTACAGGACAATGCCTTTTACATCAAACCTAAAGTTAACAACCTCAAGTTTGGTATCCGTCATTATGCTGGAGAAGTTTTTTATGATGTTGAAGGCCTATTAGAAAAGAACAGAGACAGTTTCCGTGACGACATGCTTAAAGTTCTCAAGGATACAAAGTATATACTTACTAAGAATATACTAATAATATACTAATAATTTCCTGACTTTTTCAAGGTCTGACTATGTTTATGATTTGTTTGCTCACATGACACTTGATGAGGAGGGTGGAGCATCAGGTGGTCGGGCCTTTAAAATGGATCGTCGTGCTGGGGCAAAGAAGAAAGCTACTGTCAGCTCTCAATTTAAGGTTTGCATGATTGAATAAACTTAGTAAATTTCAGGATATTTTCTGGTACTTTTCAGACATCTCTCCATTCTCTCATGACTGAACTGGGTCAGGCCAATCCTTATTTTGTCCGCTGTATAAAACCTAATGGAGACAAGACAGCTGATAACTTCGTACCTCAAATGGTTCTCAATCAACTGAAGTACTCTGGTATGATGGAAACTGTTCGTATCAGACGTGCTGGATACCCTGTTCGACGAAGTTTTGAAGACTTTTTGTCTCGTTATAATGTACTTGGGCGTAATCTTGGTCTTGATGGTAAAGGAACTTTAGACTGCTGTGTTGCTATTATGAAACACTACGATGAAAATAGTACACAGAGAGACTGGCAAATGGGCAAGACAAAAGTCAGTATATGGTCTCATGACAGTCATGTGATAGATTCATGTACTTGCTTCATTGTCATATGACTTGTAGGTATTCTACCGGGAAAATCTAGAGCGCCAGCTAGAAAGAAAACGTGATGAAGAATTGAGATCTGTTTATGAAATAATCTATTATGTTGTACTTACGTACATTACTAGGTGAGTGAATAAATATGATAGTTGAACGACATTGTAGTGTCTCTTTAGAAAACGATACCTCAGGACTAAATTACTTATTGTTCAAGTTCAAAAATACTGCAAGGTAGGATAATCATGTGATTCTCACATGGCAATCACATGACTTTGTGTTAGGGTTTTATTTTTTGGAGAAGATATCGAAAAATGCGTTGGGCTGCTATCATTATCCAAAAAGTAAAATACTGTACTAAGACAGTGAATGGTTGTTACTTGTGGACTTTTAGTATGAGAGAGCACGTCAAGCAAGAATACTTTATGCTTACCTCTTGGAGCAAAAGAGAATTGAAGAAGAGAGAAGACGTGAGGAAGAGAGAAGAAGAGAAGAAGAAAGGAAACGGTATGAACATGGATTAGATGACCATCAATTAATGTCTTCTTTTAAAATAGTGAATTGGAACGTCTTGAGAGAGAGAGGAAAGAGAGAGAAGCTGAGGAGATGAGGCGAAGGGTTAGTTACTAGATTACATCTGTGCACTTTGACCTTCATGCTTGAATACACAGCTTGAGGAAGAAGAAAGACAACGTAAAGAAGCTGAAGAGGCTCGAAAGAGAAAAGAAGAAGAAGAGAAACAAGCTGCTATTGCTAAAGCTATGGAACTAGTAAGTGTGTGCCCTGTTATTATAAAGATAATTTTGTTTGTGTTTAGCAACGACTAGAAGATGAGAGAAGATTCCAAGAACAGGAACGAAAGCGTCGGGAAGAAGAAGAACGTCGATTAGAAGAAGAGGAACGTAAAAAGAGAGAGGAGTTGGAAAAATTACAAGCAGAAGCCGAGAGAGCTGCTCGTGAGATAGAAGATGAAGAGATGAGAATGAGACAAGAAGCTGAAGATGCTTATGCTATTATTGGTGATCTGGACTTTGCATTGAAAGCTTTCCAGGTATAATGGATGGATGAATATAAAGATAATGGACTCACAAACAATTGAATGGACAGACAGACAATCAGATAGATGAACATCTGCTACTTATTGTTTATGTCAAATCTATTTTTGTTGATTATAGGGTGCATTAGGATTAGATGAAACTGAAATATACGAAGATGATGATGAATATGAAAGTGGATTTGAAGAAATGAAGAGTGATGAAGAGACAGAACAAGATCCTCACTCTCGAAAGTTTAAACCAGGAGGCCAATTGATGACGTATATAAATTTCATTTTGCATGTCTAATTTTTGACTGACAACCCGTTCAATTTAGATATGATGATGATCAGACTATTGATGGATATCTTTTAATGAAGGGCAACAAACGAGAGGGTTGGAAACGTTATTGGTGCATAATTAAGGACGATCTGTTCATGTTCTTTAACACTAAACAAGTACTGTAATGTTTCAATTTTTCTTTTTTTAACTATTCACTTAATTAGGATGCAATCAAACAAGGCTGGTTGTTGAAAAAGGGGAGTGGCACAGGAACACTTGGCAGGTAAGTATCACACACAAATGTAATTGGAATCATTAATCTAGTCTCTCTATTCATCCATCCATTCATCTATATATCCATTCATCCATCCATCCATCCTTTCTTCCTTCATCTATCCCTTACCTGTCCATCTATCTGTCCGTTCATCCATCAATCCAGACGTAACTGGAAGAAACGTTACTTTGTTCTACGAGGTAAGACACTGACCTATTATGGTGAAGATGACTTAGAGAGTGCTAAGCCATTGGGAGTAATTGAACTCAGTGATGTCACGTGAGCAACAACCAATCATATGACTTCGGTCACATGATATCTATACATACAGTGGGATTATTGAAGAAGGAGGCTCAAGAGAGCATGCATTTGGACTTATCACACAAGCTAGAACTTATCATTTAACAGCTGACACAGATGCTGACAGACGGTAATTTGTCGTTAATTATAATGAGACACTTTGCAACTTCTTTCATTATAGTGAGTGGGTAGAGCTTATACGACGAGTACGTGGGATGCCAGAAGCCAAAGTGAAAAGTCTTCTGTCACACGAGATAGATCCTCGTAATGCTGAGGGTACCTTTGATGTTGACTCTATTGAATCTGTAACAGCTGGAGATCAAGAAAGAAGGTGTGGTTTTCTCATTTAAACCACACCCACTTCATTCCTTTTCTCTAGACCTAATTCATTTGCTGTTGTTACAGTAGGACGTTTGTATAATCTGGTGGCAGAGAGTCCATCTGCCATGCATCAATGGATTGGAGGTCAGTGTACAACTTTCAATGGAAAAACAAGTACATATAATATTGTTCTGTTAATAGCACTCTCCCCAAAGAAGTATACTGTTGGTGATATAGACATCCTTAGTAGTTGTCAACATAAAGGTACCTGTTTTATTTATCCATTTGTCTCATTCATTGATCCATTTGTCTTATTCGTTGATCCATTTGTCTCATTCGTTGATCCATTTGTCTCATTCATTGATCCATTTATCTCATTTGTTGATCCATTTGTCTCATTCATTGATCCATTTGTCTCATTTGTTGATCCATTTGTCTCATTCGTTGATCCATTTGTCTTATTCGTTGATCCATTTGTCTCATTCATTAATCTATTTTTAGGATGGTTAGTAAAGGAAGGCAAAATTCGTCGCAAGAGATTCTTTGTTCTTACAGAGAATAATCAGATACAATATTTTAAAACTGATGATACACGACAACCTGTATCTGGTACTATTTTGCTGAACTGTCTCTGTGCCATTGATCCATATGATGACGATGAAGTCAAAGAAACTGGTCAGACCTGTTTGTAATTAGTCAAATTTGTTTCTAAAGTTAGTATTTAGGTCACTACACATTCCGGTTACATAGCCGAAAAACGACATATTTCCTCTCAGCTAAAACTGCCGATGAAGCAAATGAATGGATTG
Organism: Xestospongia muta; assembly: GCA_963693285.1. NCBI lineage: Eukaryota > Metazoa > Porifera > Demospongiae > Haplosclerida > Petrosiidae > Xestospongia > Xestospongia muta. The sequence continues at coordinate 5,405,387 of OY848927.1, forward strand.
TTTCATTGCAATATGTAGGTCATGTGTTATTCATGTGATTGTCATATAATATTTATTCAATAGGCCATTGACAGCTGCATGCCCATTCAAACTATGACAGAACGTCTGGTATTAGACATTATAGTATGTAAACATATTAATTATTGTACAATTAATATTGCATTTTTCTACCAGAAATCCCGCCAACCAGATTGGGACAATATCTATGGCCGACATAAGATTTTACTACGTACTAATGAACCAATCAAATCACCTCTATTAGCCCTCCCTTATGGGAAACCCAAACTACCAAGTGAGGACTTATAATTTATTCATTGAATATTGCTATGGTTATGTGACTTATTATAAATTCATTGATAATTGCCATGGTTACCACTACACAGAGGAAAAAGACATGGAGTATGGAACACGTCATCAAGAGGCTGTTAAAATATTTAATAATCTACTCTCACAAGAGACGCTAGCTGACCCAATAAAATTAGTACAAAACATTTTATCAACTTGTTTTAATATAGCTGATCTACAGTCAGAGGTAAGAAAGGAAGACTTTATATGCTTTATTGATATGTGTGTGTGTGTGTAGGTGTTTTGTCAGCTGATTAAACAGACCTCTGGTCTCAATGAGAAAGAGTATGATACTCCTGGAGTACTTTCTTGTTGGCAGGTATCACATGACAATCACATTACAATCACATGAAGTATTTGTTCCTAGACTCTAGCTTGTATGTGTTGTACGTTTGTACCAGAGAGAGCTATTAAACGATATCTCACGATGCATTTAAAGAAGTGAGTGGGTGTGGTCTAGTATTTGTATAATGACCTTTGACTTCTGTCAATTTGTAGATCAATTGAGAAATATCCGGACACAGAGATGGGCAAATTTGCAGAATATTGTAATATGAACTTAGAGAGAACAAGGAAGAGGTCAGATATTCAAAGTTGATACATTTTTTATTATGATAATATCTGTTTATTCTTGTTTAGGGACTTTATACCGTCAAGAGATGAAGTCATTGCATGTTTGGTAAGAAACCATGTATTTTTTATACAGCTGTCCATTTATCCATCATTCATCCATTTATCCATCCATTTATCCATCATTCATCCATTTATCCACCATTCATCCATTTATCCATCCATTCATTTATTTAGCTGTTTATTTTTAATTACTCAGGGTCGTCGAGATTTGAAGGCTGTTGTATATTGTTATGGGGGTGGAGCTTGTAATATTGAGCTCAACACAGCTACAACAGCTGGTGATGTAAGTACAATGTATTTTGTAAACAAATAACTTGTTTGTCTGTCTCTGTAGGTGGTACAGAAATTAAGTTTGGGCCTGCAAATTGGAGGTGATAATAATCGTTTTGCCCTTTTTGAAGCACAAGACGGTGAATATCGTGTTATTGATGACCGAACTATTCTAGCAGACGTGCTCGCTAAATTTGAAAGGTAGAAATTGTGTATCACATGATTTTCACATGACATGTATTGCTTGCTATATAGGCAAATGGAAGAGGACAGAAAGAAACCTCAAGGTGGTATTCCTAAGAAAACAGTTCTGTTTTTCAAACTGTTCTGCTACATACATCCTGAGAGTATCACATATGACAGTATTGAAGCTAGCTTCATGTTTGAACAGGTGTGTTTGTGAGACTGTGTTACACACACCCTAACCAGCTGGCATTACTTTCAGCTTATGCATGTACTCATTGAAATTTCATAGGAAAAAAGAACTGTACAATAATCAATTGTAACATGTTTTGTATTTTTTTCTCTATTTTCAGATTGCTGATGATATTGCAATGGGTCGACTACCACTAGCTCATGAAGTCATGTTGAAATTGGGAGCATTGCGTATGCAAGTATTACAGGGTGATTTTGAGACCGGTTCATTCCTGTAAGTATAAACATAGATTAAACAGATGGTAAGATAAGCTGTATTTCTCTCCTTCCAGTAAAGATGTAGACGAAGTATATCCTTTGTCTGTTATTGTGAATCGAGCTAGAAGTCACCAAGATGTATTCGTATCTGGTGATCTCCACGAAACATATTATCAGGTAATGTTATGACGTGTAGTGGCGTTTTATTACTTTGTATAGAAAACTCTGAGATCCAAGAATGTCGGTACTCTTAGTAAGAAATTCAAAATGCCTGAGATTGGTGATAAGGAGAAAGCGGAAGCAGCTGTGCAAGTGGAAATGCAAAAGATTCGTATTGAAATGACTGAGTTCTGGAAACGACTAAGAGTACGAAATCATATTTTGTTACATGAGTGTCATATGATTATCACATGACAGGGTGTCTCTGCTTCCATAGCACAACAGAAGTATATGGAGATGGTCATGTCAAATCCTGCTTTTGGCTATACTTTCTTCCAAGTAGAGGTTTGTAATCTTATCACAGTCATACAAATATCACATGACCTCTTATAGTATGGAACGCCAGATCAGCGATTTCCAAGGGATCTACTTTTCGGTGTTGGAGCTAGAGGCGTGTCCTTTTATCATAAAGGAGAGAGCACTCCTTTGAAGTTTTTCCCATACGAAACGTAATGGGTGTGGTTATATGTATATTACATTTTTTCAATACTTGTACAGGATTTCTAGTTTTGGTGCTCCAGTTCAAAATATTTACATGTTGGTAGTTGAAGGTCAGAATCCGATATCCCTTCAGACTAGCAAAGTGAGTTATAGAAGTCATGTGACATTCAAGTTTTTTAAAACATTTTCTTTGTGTCTAGGTGGCTGAGATAGCCAAGATAATGAAGGCGTATATTTCATACATCAATAATTAGATACTTGTGTGTGTGTCTCTCTCTAGAAGTGTATGTAAAGAACATATCATCAGGTTTTGTCAAATGGAGTAATAATTTAATTTAAAATGAATTCAGTCAAAACTATTTAATATTTCTAGCTGTTGTCACTTGTTTTTTTTCATTCAACATTATTAGTTTCTTTTGTAATTAATAGTAATTTCAATCAATTACTTTTTCAAACTATAAGTTCTCATTGTGTTGTCGGCACCCCCAGTTACTATCACCTGTATGCATATTGTCACATGATTATCACATGACCATTGCACCACCTTACCTGAGGCAGAGACCAGTCCAAACATAATACCTTATCTTCATGTGCAGCTATTGTATACAAGGGAACTTTAGGGCTATAACTAGAGTAAGGTAGATCTAGAAAAAGTTACATACTTACCTTCTTATGTCCCATAATTTAGCTGTGTTGTCGTAGCAACCAGAGACAAGTTGATGTTCTGATGTCGGTGACCATCTTGTTCTTTTAACCCAACCATGATGAGAGGTAAGAGTACATGTGACAACAGCTGATGCTAGTATGACAGAAAAGTCAAAACTTGATTTACTGGTATTTAATACCTGATGTTCTGGTATCCCATATTCTCACATGTCTGTCTGTATGACCAGAGACTAACATATTTCCTTTCTTATCAATGTCCAGAAATACCTTAGAGCCATTCTAGAACCAAACAAAATGTCAACACCTTTATACCTTCATTATTTTATCATACCAGTGTGTTCTTATTAACACCCGTGGGTACATCCCATATTCTAATACAATGATCATATCCTGCTGAGAAGAACTCACTCTCATCAGTCCATACAATACATGTAATAGGGTGGGTGTGACCTGCAAGAGTTGCTATGGGAACCTGAGGATAATATTTATTTTAATTACATAACAAATAATAGTACATACCCTACTGGTTGGTTTGGGGGCGTGGTTTGATAGGGAACAAGATCGTTTAGCTAAGCTCTCTTCTTCTACCTCTTCATTTGATGTCTTGTCATCCAATACTATAGTTATGACATGTACATGTAATTTAGTACATGTACATGTGATTACAGTACATGTAATTATACTACATGTACATGTAATCATGGTACATGTAATTATACTACATGTACGTGTAATCATGGTACATGTAATTATAGCACATGTATGTGTAATCACGGTACATGTAATTATAGTACATGTACATGTAATTACAGTACATGTAATTATAATACATGTAAATGTAGTTGCATAAATGTGAATAACAAACATGGCTTGTGCTCTAATGATAGTACAAACAAACTAATGTTACAATATATTACTTGATGACCAAATTTTGATGTGTTTGTCATAACCTCCACTACAGAACTAGAGACAAAAGAGACACATATTCATCACATGCATATCACATGTTTAATAAATCCTCTATGGATCACCTTTTCTCCCGTAGGACAAACAGCAATTGCTTCAACAGATCGACTATGGCCTTTACATATGTGGAGCAAAACTACCTCATCTGTTTCATAGTCTAACTTCCAAATATGGACATGTTGATCATGTGATGAACTAAGAAATGTCATTTCTTTGTCATGTGACAAAGACTGTGGTAACCAAGCAACATCAGTGATTTCTCTTTCATGTCCTGGACATTTAACAACCAGATCACCAGAGTGTCTCCACAGTCTAACATAGTAGTCATAGCAACCACTAAGAATACTATACAAAAAGAAATGTATTTATGCATGTTGCCATAGTAACAAATAACTCACTATTGATCATTACAATGGACAGCAGAGACCCAGTCATTATGAGGGAACTCCTGATCTAACGAGGGCGGAGGGTTACGTTCAATATATTCAATCTCTATGACATTTTCCTAATGGACAAGCAGAAGGGATAGAATGGATTTGACATCTGCTTACTGTTGTTAATGATAGATCTTTGATCAAATCACCTAACGTTTTACGAAGTAAAGTGCTATTTATTAAGAAATCAAACTCCTTTTTAACATGTGTTTCTTCGTGTTTCACTAATGTAACAAATAGTTTTTAAAAACACACAAAGGAGATTACTTCTATCTGTAATCAGCTGACATAAGAGTTGGGTGAGATCATCACGGGTTGCCGAAAGAGGAAGAGAAAAGGATGTGTCTTTTACAACATTTCTAATGGTAATAACATGATGATATCGTGACGTATGGTTTGCTACCTTTTTTCATTCGTGTAAAATGAAGCTTGTATGAACACTTCCTCATTGGATGCAGCCATATCTCAACACGTGGGTGACGGTTAAAAATTTAAAAGGTTATCGTTTTAAAATTTGAATTTCTAATAACGCATGCGCATCAGTTTCCTTGACATTCCGGGAGAATATGAAAAATGGCGGAGAGCAGTTCGTTGGCAAGTCGCCAGCTTCTCTTCGACCTGGATGGAGGTAAGGAGAGATTAGCAATCGAGAATTATAGTAATGATAATTAATATAATTGGGAGATTGTCGTTAACCGATGCTATCATCTTATTGCTGAATTTGTAAGGAATGAATAAATGGGTGGACACGTTAGTAACCTAGTGACTAAAGAGACGCCAGAAAGGAAAAGAGCAACCTCTTATTGAGAAAGTATTTTCTCGTCTTTAGGTAGATCAACAGATGCTACATAGAGCTCAATAACTAACAGATAATGCTGTGTAACAATAGAGTAGAATTACTTATTCTTGTTATATTTGTAGCCATTGATAGAACATAAAATAGCTTGCTTTCATTTTGTGTGTTGTGTGAAAGAGGAACTTTTTACTTATTTAGATACACCAGTCCCAGCAGCCGAAGTTTTAATTGATCTAAAAGGTTAGGTGTTACTTGCTATTAATTAAGTTTATTTATAAAGACAGAATATTAGTGATAAAAATATTTATTTATATTAGAATCTGCTCGACGAAGAAATGTAACTGCAGTGTCTCCACGGAAACGTAAAACATATAACTCACATGCTGATTCTTTGAGACAAAGCCTTAATGTAGGGATTTCATTGAAAGGACGGACATGATCATTATTTTGTTTCTCCTATGTAGAATTATAAAACACGGTCCGAAGATGAGAAAGCTGTTTGGACAAGCGATGGTAGTGAAGGAGACGAAGTAAGCTCACAATGCTTGTATGTGTGCATTAAGCATCACATTGTCTATGTTAGGTAGATGTTCCTGTTGTGCCAAAGAGAAAGTAAGCATTGAGCATTTTATTACATTTTTACATGTATTAGTAGGAGAGGTGCAGTCCACAACAATTCCAAGAGGCTAGAGGTACTATATAGCATGTGACCATATTTGGATAACATAGTCTTTGTAGAGTGTTGATGGTTTCCACCAACAACCTTGGATTAAACAAATGAGAACGTTCCTTCGTCTTCCCAAAGCACTTACCTGGTGTCGTTATGAGTGGTTTTGTTCTGATATTGACCGGTATGTACACAAATGTCAAACTTTGAATATAATCTCTTTCTAGACCCTTCTTTGGAGGGGCAAATGATTTTTGCCAATGTTTAGACGAAATGTTTCCTAATTTAAAAACTCGACAACTCACTCCAGCTCAATGGCGTATTCTTAGACGAATGATTGGGAAGCCAAGAAGGTGTTCAGCAACTTTCTTTGCAGAAGAGAGAATGATTTTATCAGAGAGAAGAAAGAAAGTAAGAGAGCTTCAACGCAAAGTCCATCAAGGCATGGTAAGCCAGTGAATTTTCCCAACTTTTTTATTCATCTTTTGATAGCAACTATCTACAATTGATTTTAACAATTTTCGTGATCTACCGGAAACTGTTCCTGCAGTATTAACTGTCGGTACAAGAGTAACAGGTAAACAACTAGCTCCACCCACTCAATTTCAGTTAATATAATTGTTATAGCCTGGTTGAATACAGAGAAAGAGAAAGGCTTCTATAGTGGGACTGTTGAAGCTGTTGACTTAGATGGACATAAGTATTGGGTCACATTTGATAAACATGGTAGGCAGTTATATACAACATGTAAAAAATTGATGTATTTCTCTACAGGTATAGGGAAACACTCGGTACTTGACTCCGATATAAAGGTAAATATAAGTGTGTGTATATTGTAGGATATTTGTCATATCTTTAGAGTATGTTTCCCACTGAATCTATCAGTCTCAGTTCATTGGAAGCCACACACACTAACAGACAATATCTCTCTATTCCTTCTTCTAATCTGTACGTAATTATATTAACATTTTTACTAGTTGTCATAATTCCTATCTTAGTCCTCAAACTTCTGCTTTGGTTGCCAGTGAACCACAAAAATTACCTGTTAACCCAGAGGTGTGTTATAGGCAAACCATGTATTTATTATAATGGGTTATCTTTTCAGGTTGTTGATCCACTATTAGCATCATCACCAGCTTCTCGAAAAATCAATGATCCTCATCATTCTCATAGTCTAGGTGGTTTTCCGACTAACTTCTTAAGACAAATCGTAAAGGATAGTTAACTGAGATTATTTTTTGATTTCTTGTATTTAGGTTCAGATGTCTAAGTTGTTGAGTTTAAAACAGGACAGATTACGACGGTTGTCTGTTTTGAACACTGATGCTGAAAAAATGGTAAGAGCCCTGTAACCACTCCTATAAGTTGATACATCAACCCACAAACCCTTCCTTTTTTAATTTAATTTCTATGGACCATCACCCTGTTTCCTTCCTCTCTCTCTCTCTGCAGCAAGCAAGACATATTCCACTTTCACCTGACTTTCAAAAACGCTATGCAACAATTGTTATTGATTTAGACGATATTAACAGAGTATGTTGATCTTTTAACAACCACACTTAATAATATTGGTTCCTTTACAGCAACTTAATCTTAGATCAGAATCAATTAAGAAATATACCCATGAGGTCAGTTAAGTTTAAAATGGCATAGACTCATACCCACTCTCATATAGCTTGGGTATCAGGATGAGCCTCAACCTATGTCCAGTATACAAGAATGTATGGAACATGCCACTGCCATTACTGATCTCTCAAACATCAGATTACGTGCTTCAGGAAGGTGACTATACACTATGTACACAGTTTATATCATGTATTTTTGTATATAGTGAAGTCAAAGATCAAAGCATCTTAACATTAATAGCTAAGCTAACTGGTATTCTTCTTCAAGTTGAGGTAGCTGCCACTGATAAATAACATTTATTCTGTTTTCTGTATCTTCTATAGATGCTCTCTCAAGAAGGTCGATCACATGATCTGTCAGGATTGCAGAGTTCAATAAACGAAGTGGCGTCAAACATTCATAGTGAAAATTACAGGTTACTAACAAAGAAACCTTGTTTGTGTGATAACAAATTATAGTAAAGTATTACAACATTGTGAAACTATCAAGTCTTTTATGTTTATCCAAACTATTTGTTTTCTTTAGAGTATTTCAAAAGCATATAGAAACACCGCTAGCACTTATCCAATCTGGTATGGACCCATCGGAGAGTCTTCATCCTTTTTCAGTGTCTGTAACTAAAATCCCTCATAGAACAAAAGGTTCAAAGTCTTAATAATTCTATGTATTATTTTATGAGTATTTATATTGTATGTATGAATTTTAGACAATTTCTCAATATCTTCTCAGTATACTCTTTTGTAACTGTGTTTAAATTTATTTTTTGTTGGTTGTCATGGAAACATAACTACATTTATCCCTCAAAAAACTTTTGAAATATTGTAAAATGACTAGTAAGTAGTAAGGAGATTAAAATGATTTAAAAGCACACATTATTTATTGTATTAAAGAGGTGGTTTAATAGAATTCACAATGTTCACAAGTGCAACTGCTATTTCCTCGTGTTTAGCACCCACATTTGATAGTATTGACCAATCAGATTCTTGCACAGGATCTGGTTTCATGAAAATGGCAGGAGGAACATTAAATTTACCACTGGCTGCTCCACCAGTCACTTGAACTGGTATTACAGTGTGTTCACTCCAGGAGAACTGATGAGCTTCAAAAGCTGCCCCTGGGCCTCCTTCAATTAAAATGCACAGATCAATTACTTTAGGCGTCAGCATTTCTCGTTGTCGTACGCTGTCACTGTAGAATAAGGTTTTGCCATAGGACATCTCCTGAAATGTGCCGTCTGGGTTTTGTCGGGCCTGCATCGAGTGATCTTGTGCATCTTTCTTGGCATGTATGTGAATGACGCTATCACTTTGTCCTCCTAATTTTTGACGTTCTTTGTAAAAACTTTGGCCAACAGTTTCTCCAACACCATAAAACCCACCAGTGACAAGAAAACAGTCCATCTGCTGAGCTAGTAATTCACCAAATTTCTGACAAATAGCTACAGTATTTTTAGACGAGATTTTGGTGCTTCCAGTTACGTAAACCAATCGTCCGTTTGGTAGATTTTTTTTGAGGTCTGTGCACATACGGTGAAGTTGTGTCTTCTGTTCAACAAGTTTACGTAGACGGACTTCAGCTTTTGCAGGTACAGTAGCACACTCCACCTCCTCCAGGAGTGACTCCTCAAAGTTGGTAGCACGATAATCCAAGAATGTATCGGTTCCAATCAACGTGGACAGCCATCCAGGAATCTGGAAGGAATTGACAATGACGGGGATCAAACGTTTCCTGCCCTCACAATAATACACTTCCTGTTCACAGGATTGACTGGTAGCGTATTCTTCAGAGATAACAAAAATGACAACACCTGCAGTGTTGACTTTCTTCTTAAAGACTTCACGTTTCTGAAGATCATCTCCAGCCATACTTGCCCAAGCATCGTACCCTCGTGACTCCAAATGGTTTCTTATTGCTTCGACACATTCTAATTGTGCTGGATGATAACTAATAACGACCAGGGACTTACCCATACGAGGCTTGAAGATGGATCTACGAATCATATCAGGTAATGAACGAGGAAGAGAACCTTTAGGTCCTAGCGTTTTTTTCAATGGAGATGGTGCCTCATCTTCTATCTCTTCAATTTTACTTTCTTTGGTTTCTTCTTCTCTTTCTTTTATTAATGCCTGCATTGTCTTGTACTGGTCAGCTATTTCAGCAGCAGCTTTACTTACTAACACTTCTAGTCCCATCTGGCTACTCATATTCATCGAAATGTATTGAGTGGTAGCGAACTGGATGGCCAAACACATGGGTGGCCATGACAACAAGAAATTGACAGGAATAATGAACTTTGACAGCGTATCAGCTAATTTGACTTCTTTGTTGGTCCAATCCGTTAGTCCATAGAGTGAAGTAACCAATGGTATGAAAAGGTTACAATTACATACGGCTTCATTGAGAGCATCCTGCCAATCATCACCTGGTTTGATGTGAACAACATCTATAAATACCGAGTAGCCTAATCTGTTTAGTTCAGCACTCAACAACTTAGCATGTTTGGCCGATTCTTTATGTACATAACTAACCATGATTTCTAACGGTTGATAAGACTTTCGGGATTGTGCAGGACTGCGAGGTTGATGTATGAGAGGGTTGTGAACAATACTTTCATTCATTTGAGACGAGTTTTCTGGTTCTTTGGGTTGATCAAGTGAAGACTTATTTACTTCATGTTGCAAACTCTTCCCATAACGTAGAGTTGCTTTGTGATCAGAAGAGTTTGGTGATAGTGTAACAGACATTGATTTAGTCAAATAAATTGTATTGCTTTGAAGAACATTTAAAACATTAAGCTGTTTTTCTTGGCTGTTTAAAATAGGCCAACCATTGTTATCCTTAAACAGTGCATTCTCTTCAGTCAACACACTAGCCAGATGTGGATGTTGATCCTGTAGCTTAATTCGTAACTCAAGCAGAGAACATGCGAGACTATCCAGGTCAATAAACCCTACTGCCTGCCCTTCAAACACTAAACCAACTCGTATCATGGAGTATTTCATTCTGAGCCTTACTATCGATTCCTCGTTAATAAGACTGCTAACTTTAACGGTCTGTTCCAAAGCTTCATCGATTTCCCATCCACGAGGAGTGACAAACACAATAGACTGTCGTTCACTGAAGAAAGAGGAACATCTAGCGAGTATGGTCTGTCGGAGAACACTGACTGGTTGGTTAATGGAGGGGAGCACTAAAGAACTAATTTGTTGACATGGCTCAGAGCAGGTGTCTTTAGTTAAGTAGACTGCTACCACTCGAGATAAATCTTCAGTCGACATCAGACAAATAAACGAGGGACTATTGTAAGCCGGGCTAAGCCCCTTATTTATAGGCGTGGCTGGTTTGCAAAAGTTCGTCAGTTTTTCACGTGATCTACTAATACTTAGCAACACGTGGAGGAAGATGAGTGAGGAGAAGAGACACTCAACTGACTCGGTGGTATGTCAGTAACTAGCGCTGATTATGTCTCTATGTAATATTTTAGGAAGTTGGTTTGCCCTCAGGTCCTTGGGCACTTACTGATCACGGCAAGAGAGCGGAAATGAAGATCAAAAATAATCCTTATGATTTGGATAGTTGGGCTGTTTTGTTAAGGGAAGCACAGGTATGTTGTGTGAATTGACTAACTCTTTTCTGTTCTTGCAATGAGACTGATATAATACGTTTTATAATTATGCAGTCAACAGCACCTGCTCGATCAAGAATGTTGTATGAACGGTTGGTCACCCAGTTCCCGACATCAGCTCGATATTGGAGGGTTTATATTGAACAGGAGGTATTCTTAGAAGCTATAGTTAACCTATGTTTTACATTACTTGTACAATTAAGTGTGTCAGGTTTAGGATTAATAGGTGTGGTTTTAATTTTTAACCCTTTTCTTACTTGTACCTCTATTGGTATGATGAAACCTGTGAAACTTGTCAAGTCAACTCAAACAAAATTAAAATTTAGCCAAAAATACACTAAAACAATTTTAAAAATGTCTGTAATACTATAACTTGATATGTGATAAAAAGAACAAATTAAGTACTATAATCTCAACAAGTACTACCAGATTATATAGTGACCATCTAAAACCTCTTGAAATGGTCAACTTGAGTCACGTGACCTGACGCAGCTACTTAATTTGTTCACGTGTAACAACCAAATCAATTTACAGTCCACATCCTTCTTTGTGTCTCACAGATGAAACACCACTGTTTTGAAGATGTAGAGAAGGTAGGTTACCATAGCAACTGAATGTGACTGATAAAGAGGTTTTTCATTCTTCTCCAGCTGTTTCAACGTTGTCTGATGGATATTCTCCACATTGATCTCTGGAAGTTATATATTACTTACATTAGAGAGACTAAAGCACCATTACCCAATTACAGGTGCCTGTAAAACTCAATAGTTTTGGGGAAACATTTGATAATATGATTAATTCTTGTGCATTCTCTCTCCAGAGAGAAACTTCGTAATGCATATGAATTCACACTGGAGCATATGGGACTGGATTTTCACTCTTCCCCTATATGGATAGAATATATTGAATTTTTGCATCAAGAGTACGTGGGACTGCATGGATTAAGGGGTGGTCCCTGCTTATTGTTAAGAAGACAAATAACATGATATTTGTCTCTTGATGTAGAAATGCTCAGGGCTCCTTTGCGGAGAACCTCAAAATACAATCATTAAGAAAAGCGTACCAACAAGCTATCAGTTCTCCCAAAATAGGTATTGAGCAAATTTGGCGGGACTATAATACATTTGAGCAGGTGGACTATTATAAATTTGTTGTACATAATTTACTTTGTGAATATTGACAATAGAATGTCAACAAAGCTGCAGCCAAAAAATTGACAGAGGCACAGAGTCGAGCTTATATATGTGCTAAGCGAGCGTCACACGAGTATGAGAATGTAACTAGAGGACTGATAAGGGGTGGCACCTCCGTTCCACCACAAGGAACTGTACAAGAAACACAACAGGTGTGTTCACATGTGGACACTCTACCGATAACTTTTTGTTCACATAGCTACAAATATGGCGACGTTATTTAATGTGGGAGAAACAGAATCCACTGAGGACAGAAGACAGACCCACTATAGTGAAAAGAGGTACAACTTGTAATGGAAACCTGTTGTATGAGTTTTATAACTTGTTTTACCAGTGGTCTATGCATACAATCAATTTCTTTTGTGTTTTGGTCATTGTCCTGATGTGTGGTATGAAGCGGCACTATACCTCCAGAGAGCCAGTGACACTAGAGTATGTCTGATTATATACATACTTACATACATGTCTCTCTTATTGGTTAGGACACGCCCCTCTCTCAACAGTGGGCCGATGAAGCCATTGCAATATATACACGTGCTATTACAGGGCCTCTAGCTAATAACCTTTTAATTAATTTTGCTTATGCTGATTTTGAGGAATCTCTTCAACATTATGATAAAGCAGAGACAGTGTATAACCAGTTACTGACAAGTAAAGAGACAGACCATACCTTAGTAAGCACATATCATCTCATTCGTATATTGTCTTAACTGTTTTAGATCTATGTTCAATATATGAACTTTAGTCGGAGAACCTCAGGTATTAAAGGTGCTCGTACTATATTTAAAAAAGCTCGAGAAGATCCCAATTGTGGCTATCATGTGAGCCAATAGACTCATGTCCAAGCATGGAATGGAATTATTGTTTTTTAACAGGCATATGTTGCAGCTGCACTGATGGAGTACTACATTACAAAGGTACTGTATTTTAGTCATGTGATTATCACATGGTTATCCATATTGCAGGACAAAGACATAGCATTTAGAATATTTGAACTGGGAATGAAAAAGTTTTCAAACAACATTGGATTTCTTTTAGCTTACGTTGATTATCTGTCTCATTTAAATGGTTAGTGGAATGAATGACTGTCTTGTTTGTTGATCTCTTGTTTGTTCATAAAGAGGATAATAATACTCGTGTTCTATTTGAGAAGGCTATTTCATCTGTATCTTCAGATGAATCGAGGTAATGTAGTTGTTTTAATACAATGTATTTAGCAAAGTTTAGTAAATTGTGGGAACAGTTTATGTCATTTGAATCAAAAGTGGGTGATTTATCAAGTGTCTTGAAAGTGGAAAAGAGACGAGGGACTATTTTGAAATTGCAAGTAGAAAAAGTAATTTGTTAATGATCTTTCAAAAAATAAACATTAGTTTTGTACCATATTAGGATACTGAAAGCGTTGACTCAATATTATTAGTTGATAGATACAAGTATTTAGACTTGTATCCTTGTACTCCTTTGGATCTAAAAAACATAGGACATCCGGTATGTGTCTTTGTGTATGGTGTGCATCTCTATGTATGTGTCTTCCTAATAGTCTGTTAGCAAAGGAGTTCCTGTATCCAGTACAACTGTTTCTCTCAAGCCTAATGTTTCATCCAATGATGATGAGATGCAATTTACAAAACCTGATGTCACCCAAATGTTAGCATTTAAACCTAGCATTACAAATGGTATCTATTATGTAATAATGGTGGAATGATTGACTTGTTTGTTAGGTGTAGGTATGAATGCTGTTCCTGGAGGCCATTTTCCTCTTCCCTCTGCTGTTATCCAATTAATGTCTCTCTTACCTCCACCTACTTCTTTTCATGTATAATTTGTGTATTATTTTATTTTAACTCATTCCACTCTCTAGGGTCCCTTTGTTCACGTAGATGAACTGATAGAGTTAATAGTTCGTAGTCCTGTTCCAGATACTCCAAGTTCTCAGTCCAATACCATTGGAGGAGTGGCTCAAAAAAGACGGAGGGAAGATGGAGAAGAGAATAGCGAAGATGGAGGACCTGCTCCTCCCTCTAATGATATCTACATTGCTCGACAGCAAAAGCGAGCTCATACAACTTGAACTGACTTCTCTCTCTCTTTATTTCTCTCATGTATATATATATATATATTCTATCCTGCTCTTTCTAAGCTCAAAAAGTTAAAAGACACGGTATAGTTTTAAAACTAACTAGTTAGTTAAACCTATTAAGTATGGGGGCTATCTTATCTTTATATTCCCATGGCAACTTGCAAGAACTAAAAAGAGACATTATAATATTTAACCCCTAATGATGATGACACTTACATCATCAAATCGGAAAGTTGCTGTTCCATTTCTCATAGTATCACGAGCTTGAAAGTGACCTAATAATGTTAAGAAACATTTTACTATCTAAATAAAGAGATCATTATTACTTGTTAATGCTCTTAGCTTCACACAACACGAGACGAAGTCATCAAATCCAATTCTGCCATCATTTGAGTACCTTCTCACGAGAATAGAAATTGTTTGTGGTTGCAGGTTGTACCCAAAGTTAGTCAAAGCACGCTGGAACTCGTGTGTTTCAACAGTACCACTACGATCAGCATCAAAAGTCATAAATGTAGTCTAAAATTTTAAAATGGTAATCAATTCAAATTTTGTTACGTTAACACTGATTGACCTTCCATTGGTTGAGTGCAGCCCATAGCTCTTTGAATTCATTGAAACCCATTTTGCCACTGTGATCTCGATCCAACATAGCAATCATAATACGACATGTTTCTTTGCTAAATTCTTGAGATTAGAATGTTATGATAATAATTATCTACATAATAAGTCTCATTCCCAAACTACCTGAGAATGAGACTTCTAAAACACATTCTTACTGAAACTACTCACATCTCTTACCAGCATAATTTTTTAAAATCAAAAACAATCACGCTAACAATTTTCAGTTTGGAGATATCAGTAGTTCTCAGTAAGAACATATATATCTGACCAACTAAGAAACCATTACAAGAACATCTTCTAAAACATTATATCAAGAGTACACGCACTCCTGATTAATGTAATGTATTAACTAAACCTTTTTCTACTTACGTTGATAGCCACCAGAAATACCAGAGCTAGTCAAACAACGCTGAAGTTCTTCAGGATCAATTTGTCCATCTTGTCCAGCCACTCCTGAAAAGAATCCCCACAAAGGATCTGGTTGTCCTTGCTAGAAAATACGTAATAAACTAGAGTTAGATTGATACGAATCCTACTTGAGGATACCCTGGATACCCTGGATAGCCGCCCTGCCCTGGATAATATGCCATTGCACTTGAGATCTTCGAACTGAGCCGGTCGATCACACACCTCTAATAATTGTGTGGGTCCAATTTGAGGGGTGTGGCTTGTCCACAATGGCTGAAAGCTCTTTCCAACTCCCTGTTTCACTAGACCAGGAATATCGAGTAAAGTTAGGGAGGAGCTTTACTTTTCCTAAAGAGAATTCTTTCCATACTATAAAATGTACGTAATACTGATCAAAGACATTTTAATTCATAATGAGATTTACAGATGATTTCAAACCAAAGTCTGTCGATTCATCGCAGCCTGGCAGAATGAAGGTGAATGGAGAGGAAGTGTCTGTATCACTACCTACAATGCAGGTAATACATGACGCAGGTTGTGGCAAATTTCTGTTTTATATTATATAGGCGGAGTCAGCTGATGATGTTGTTCTCTTCAAAGGGGCAAAAAGGACCTGTACAAAAGAATGCATTTTAATTATTAATACATTGACAGGGGTATGCTTCGTTAATATTTAATGTGACGCTTATTTTTATTACTTAATTTAGGAGGCTGTCTTAGAAAAAATAAGCAATAGTGTCCAGCTGAAAGGAGTAAGGTAAGTCTTCTTAACAGTGTCCTTGCTATAAGATGTTTTTCTCATTTCACTCAGAGACCCGAAAAAGGAAAAACAACTACGTTCAGTCTCACCTCTACCACCTCAAATCAAATCTACAACAACTGGTACTACGACAGCTTCTAAACCTGGTATGGCATCCACCAAACCTAACTATATGACCAGTGATGGAACAGCTGCTGCCACTAAAAAGAAAACAAAACAACCTAAGAAACCAGCTAAAGAAGGGAAAACTAAAAGTTCCAAATCAACTAATAAAGCTGTACCTGCATCTTCTCAGGCTGCATTAGCTCCTCCTACCATAAGTAGTTCCTCCCTACTTACAATGCCAAGTCTCCCTGAGTCCATATCTCCACTTCGTTCCAATAATCCTACCCCAGAACCTCCACTACTCATTCCACCTCCTCCATCAAAAAAAATACGAACAGGATCCTCCTCCTCAAATGCATCAAGTAGCTCGTCTGATACTGACAGTAGTGACTTAGATGTCGAATTTACTACAGTTCAAAAACCTCCTCCGGCCTCGTTTCCTTCCATACCACAATTCACTTCTGTACCTCCTGTCAATGTGGATGTACCAGCTGTCACTCATGGAAGTCACATGACTACAGGTATGGGACAAACAGTAGGTACTGTGGCTAAAGGGGAAGGGGAAGCTAATTTGAGTGATTCGAGTAGCTCATCTGATAGCAGCGATGATGAAGGCAGCTCCTCATCGGACTCATCTGGAAAGGTATGGACAAATTAATGAATAGATGTTTCATTTTTGCAATTTTTTTTCTAGGTAACTACAACTTCTCATCCAGTTGTCATGGCTACCAATAGTACAGTTATTGATGTGAGGCCTCGCTCAATATCAATGTTAAAACATGATCTAGAAATGAGTGAAAGTGATTCTGATTAATATTGACAACTAAAGTTAATGTTTAACAGCTGCAACAACTTAAATTGAGAGTTGCAGGGTAAAGATTTTTCAATAATAATGAGTTATTCATTAAAATAAACATATTAATTAATTTATAGTTTTATTATTCATGAATGATTACCCCACCTAAAGGTGTGGTTTGGTTTCTGCCCTAGCCATGGCTACTGGTGGTACAATTTCTCCACCTGTTGAAGTGGATTCCTCTGATCCCACTGTCTCAAAGTCGCCACCATTACTATGGCCTAATAGAAAAGAAGACTATGACCTCCTAGAAGTTATAGGTAAAAAATAAATTGCCCTATTACTGTCCAGAACTAGATTGTAATTCTTTTTTAATCCTTTTCCACGTGGTATATAGCAATCATATGACCTCTATCTACAATGTAGGTAGTGGAGCTACTGCTGTGGTACAAACAGCTATGTGTTTGCCACGTAAAGAGAAGGTGGCCATTAAACGGATTGATTTAGAACAATACAAGTCATCTATAGAAGAACTGCAGGTATTACTATCAAATTATTGTCAATGACATAATTATATAAAATATTGATTATGTATAAAGTAACACAATAATCAACATTTTAATTTTCTCTGTCCTCTCCTGTTCCTTCGCATCCTCCTCCCTCTCCTTTTTCCCACCTTCTTTCTCTCTTGTCACTTCCTCCTCCCTCTTTCTCCCTCAATTATCTCATTCTCTTTCACAGAAAGAGATCAGTTTGATGTGTAATTGTAATCATCCTAACGTCACTAACTATCACACTTCTTTTGTGGTCAAATCCGAACTATGGCTTGTTATGAAACTTATGTCTGGAGGTGAGTAGAACATCATGTGACAATCATGTGATATCTTATATATTAGGTTCACTTTTGGACATTATAAAGCATGTCATGGATAGGGGTAATAAAGGTGGAGTTCTTGATGAGATTGTCATAGCAACCATTTTACGAGAGGTTCTTCAAGGATTGGAGTACTTTCATGGAAATGGTCAAATACACAGGTCAGTGTGATAAATAATTTAATAACTTTTAATAACTGGTATTTGTTTAGAGATATAAAGGCTGGCAATATTCTTATAGGGGAAGATGGATCAGTTCAACTGGCAGGTAATAGATATGTGTGTCTGTCTATCTGATGTTCCCCCCCCCCCCCTCTCTCTCTCTCTCTCTCTCTCTCTCTCTCTCAGATTTTGGAGTCAGTAGTTGGTTATACGGAGAGGGTGGTGGTGGTAAGAAGAGAAACCCACGCTACACTTTTGTAGGAACACCATGTTGGATGGCACCTGAAGTAATGGACCAAAGTGTGGGTTATGATGCTAAAGCTGATATCTGGAGTTTCGGTATCACTGCTCTTGAACTAGCAACTGGCAGTGCTCCTTATGCTAAATTCCCCCCAATGAAGGTTCTGATACACATTATGACTACATCCTTATATGGTCATATGGTGTAGGTATTAATGTTAACAATGGAAAATCCATCTCCCACTTTGGACACTTGTTCTGAAATAAATGGAGAAGACTATCGTAAGAACTATTCTAAGATGTTTCAGAAAATGGTTGAAAAATGTCTTAATAAAGACCCAGCTAAGAGGTCTGAATGAGATCTATAAATTTGTAACTGATTGTCAACTCATTTTTAGACCTACAGCAACTGAACTGTTAAAACATCCATTTTTCAAAAAAGCAAAGGTCCAGAGTACACCTATTTAATTATGAGTTTAATTATGAATTAATTACAGGATAAAGAATTTGTTAAAGAAGTTGTTTTAGGAAATGCTCCTACGTTAGCCTCACGAGCTAAAAAGGTACATGTGAATAGACATGTATCCTAATTGATGTATCTTTACATCTAATATGAACAGGTCAAAAGAGTAGCTGGTACTAGCGGACGCCTTCACCGGACAGAAGATGGTGGATGGGTGTGGTCAGATGATGAGTTGAGAGAAGAATACAAAGAAGATAGAGTAAGTTTTTCTCCATTGTCAAATATTTCAGTAACAGAATCTTTAGGAATCACCAACTGAAAAATTGTCAGTATCTTCTAAAAGAAAAGAGGTAATGTACTTGGTTACTGCTAATGTTTCGAGTCCGATGTGTTGTTGTCTTTTTCCATCTTAGGACAATCCCTCTAATTTACGTAGTCCGTCTACCACATCACTTCCTACCTCTTCAACAAACACAGGACCTTCGACATCCGTCTCAACTCTCACCTCTCTCCAGTCTCAACTACAACAGATTGGACAAGAGATGAAAAGCCTTCAAGATCAGATCTCAAAAATAAGAGATAAAGAACAAGAGTTGATGGCAGAACAGATACAAAATCCAAGTGAGACAATTAGTTATTATACATTAATGCATTGTGACATTATATTGTATGCATTATATAGCATTAATGACTACTCCAGATCATCAAAAGAAAGCCATGGACTTGTTGAATCAGGTGCTATTGAGATTTTATTGTTACATTGTATATATTGTTGTTGTTTGAGTGTTGTTTGTTTATTGTAATTATCAATTGCTTCTTCCAGCGACAAGAGAAGGAAAGAAAACAACAACAATTAAACTTCCAACAACAACAAATTGCTGTACAAATTCAGCAGTTACAAACAATGGGACAACAAGTAAGTCCCAGCACTCTTCTTTATATTATATATATATATATATATATATATACATATATATATATATATATATATATATATATATCTCCTTTTCTGTGTCCCAGGACCTCCCCTCTACCTCAACACATACAGACAACAAGGCACAAACAGAATCAGAGAAAAAGGTCTTGAAAATAGCACTAAGAAAAAGGTCAGATTTGTCACTTCTCAGACTCAAACCCATACAGTGGATTCATCCAGGCTCAAACCTAATCCTTTATTTCTTTGATTTTTTAGGACAGAACAAAATCAATTGAAAGATATTAAGTTTGAGTTTGTACTCGGAACTGGTAGGTTTTCAGTCATGTGATGGTCATGTGATATGCATGTGACTTGTAGACAGTGCAGATGCTATTGCTAAGGATTTATTGTCAGCTGGACTTGTGGAAGGAAGAGAACTTGTTGTAGGTATGTCAATTAAAAATATTATATTGTTCCTCATCCATTCATACATCCATTTGTCCATTCATACATCTGTCCATTCATACATCCATTTGTCCATTCATATTTTTTGTTCAGTTGCAGCAAATATACAAAAATTAGTAGAAAATCCTGGTCAAAAATTGACATTTCAAGTGGTAAGTTAACAAGATGACCACGCTTTTGTTTCTTAACTATTACTTGCTAACTCTTAACATGTACATGTACATTCACATGTACATGTACCTGTACATGTACTTGTGAATGTATACCAAAACCTTCTTATCATGGTTATAAATATTATATTTTTTTTCTCTATGACAGGGTAATGTAGCTCCGGAATTATTGGATGATAAAAAATTGATAGGTTATGCTCAACTATATGTAGTTTCTGATAATAAATAATTCATTAACATTTATGTACATGTAATCAATGTCTTTTATAAATGTTGTGTATGTTATCTAGTATTACTTTTTATTATCTAGTAATTTATTACAGCCCCTAACATTGTAACTACGATATATTTTTGTTACTATGGAAATCACTACATGAAGTAGCTTATGTTAACATTCATAAACATGGCTACTATTTACATATTTGTAATGGTAATTGAGACATAGGGAAGTAAGGGTTAAAATTACTTTGTCTTTTTGTAAAAGTTGACACAAAACATAATTATACAAATAATTTACATCGTTGACAGATAGTGGATTGATATTATAATAGAGATGATTATGACATCATTATGACATCAGTTGCATAATAACAAAACAAATAATACATAACAACAATATTGAGTAAGAGGAATTGATTTCACCACACCCACTTGGTAAAATAGGAGCACTGTCTATATTATCAACTGCTAAAAGTTTGTAAGCATGGGTGTGGTTAGCAGCGACAAAGAAGGAGAGATATGGATCGGATACTATGAGAGGACTACCTGTGTTGATTAGTACTGATAAGCGAGTAGCCTCGACATTACAGGCTTGGATCTAAAAAATGTAATGATGTCACAATTAACGTCTGTCCATTTATTCATCCATCTATCTACACATATGTATCCATTCATCCAATTGTCCATCCATATCTCTTACATTTAAGTAAGATGATGTATTTGATGGTAGCAATAAAAAGATAAAACTTCCATCGAATGCTTGATAGCCCACCAATTTACATTGCAGCTGGAAAATTTAATACTTAATTTTATGCAATGACAATATTGTCCACTCACTATAGCAACATGTAATCTTAATCGAGTTACTATCTCAGTGGAATCAATACTGGCCACACCCATTGCTTGTCTGTTCCGTGACAGCTGTTGTCGACTGATGATAGTACGTACCATTGCACCTAGTATAAGACAAGTTAATAGTGACACTCTCTTTTTAACATAAATATATTCTAGTGTTTCTAGAAGCTGTAATATGTGTGTTTATAACATACCACATTGTCGGCAGCAGGCTCCTGGTGGAGTAGGTCCAACACATTGTTCATATGAACTAACATAAGGAAGACCGGGACATTTTATTTTCTCACATCCATCTGAAATAAATTAGAATATGATTATTATTATAATATGTGTGTGTTAATAATACTTACGTTGCCCAGCTGGTACATCTCGGCATTCTCTGATATAATCTACAACCATACCAGCTCCTTCTGCGTGACATTTACTGACATATGTTTCACCATTAATAGCACATACTGAGAGCCTTTGTTCTTGAGAGCATTTATCCTATGTGTGTTTGTATGACCATCCATTTATCCATCCATTCATCTATCCATCCATCAGTCCATTCATTCATCCATCCATCTATCAGTCCATTTATTCATCCATCCATCAGTCCATTCATTCATCCATCCATCAGTCCATTCATTCATCCATCCATCCATCCATTCATTCATTCATCCATCTATCCATTCATTCATCCATCCATCAGTCCATTTATTCATCCATCCACCCATCCATCCATTCATTCATCCATCAGTCCATTCATTCATCCATCCATCAGTCCATTCATTCATCCATCCATCCATCCATTCATTCATCCATCCATCAGTCCATTCATTCATCCATCCATCAGTCCATTCATTCATCCATCCATACATCTATCCAGCTATACCTGACAATAACCATAGTAGTCAACTTTTTCTCCAGTATTAATAAAATTACATAACGAACTGTGCTGTTGTCCAGACTGATCACAAATTAATGTATTCCTCTTTTTACTACAAGTTTTTGCTGTCTCTGTGTGAAAAGAGAAATTCAATGACTAGAACACTCTCATATCCATACCATAGATTCATACCCATACTACAGTCTCATACCCATACCATAGGCTCATACCCATACTATAATAATCTTTTCTTACCACATCTGTATTGGGGACAATGTTGTATAGTAGTATCATTCTCTGACATACACACATGACGATAAGGGATACATTTAGCGTTAGAGGGACAAGGGGAGGGATCACAAGGATCAGTATCCTTAGTACAAGACCCACTAGTTTGTTGATTAGCAGTGTAACCAAGGCAACTATAAATATAACATTAATATTATTTGGTATATATTTTATTAACTTACTTAGCAAAAAATACATTTGGTAGTGTTCTTCCATTATTGGTACATATTGGCCTATAGAAGGATGGACAACTACATGATAGAACGGAACATAAGTCTTCTGTTGTCTTAGGACAAACATGATGTGTGCATGTCACATGACCCGACTGACAAGTACACAAGTTGCAACTGTCACTAAAGACTTCACCATGAGCTGTGCAGTTATAAAGTAGAACATACAGTCAGACAGATAGAACACTTACTATAGTTTGTTCCTTTATAGATACAGCTGCTCAGATTGATACAATATTCTTGTCTAAGATATTTTGTTTGTTGACCAAAAACACGAGTACCACTTGTCCGGTTAACATAACCATAGCATTCTTTTCCAATCCTGGGTAACGTAGCTACATTGACAATGTCTAGCTCCCCTAGCACCAGCTTCGGACTGTTGCCTAACTCACATTCAGGCACACATAAATATGGAGCACATGTCTGATCCTCAGAGCCTGTACAATGATGATTAACGACACATTTCCCATTAACACAAGGATTTGATGTACAAGGTGTTGTGATATCTGTTAAATCATTAGATGTGTAGGTGGTCTCATCTAAAGAGAAGGAATGAAATTGTAACCCTAAACCCTAATTGTTTTCAACCACTAAAATACTAGGAAATTGTCTTAATTTATCAATGAGACCAAACACTGATAACTACTACTACACTAATATAATTACATCAATATCATATATATCAAACACTCGGTATTAGAGTTAAATCATCATGTTTGGTTTGTTTGTTTACTTAAGTAGTTTCCCAATGATATGCAATCCTCTTGAAGATGTGAAGGAGATAAGATCTCACAGATTTCTTCTGGTGTTTTATCAGGTGTGGTACTACAGGCCCTCATCATGAACAGACAGTCATCTCTATATTAAAAGGATAAATGGATGGATAGATGGATGGATGAATAGATGGATGGATGGATGGATGGATGGATGGATGGATAGATGGATGCTTACTTGCATAGTAATGATGTGTGGGTGTTAGGTTGACAGGGTTGAATTTGAGAGACACATGCAGCTGCCTTCCACCAATCTGGATAACAAGACTCAAGATCTAATGTATAAATAGTTATCAAAGGATGATATATTGTCTGTAGGTTCTTCCAAGCAGTATAGTCCAACTTAGCAGCTGTGTCACTAAGTGGTTTGCATTGTCTGAACAAAGTAAGTGGTCTGTATAAATAGATAAATGGATGGATTGATGGATGAATAAATGAATGAATGGATGGATGGATGAATAGTGAAATGGATTAATTTTATTTTTAACCTGTTATTAAAATTTTTACAGAATGTCAGACCAGAACATCCTAATGTACAGCTTGTATTGACTATGGGACAAAATATAATAACTTATAAACAATAACATGTAATAACTAATAAATAATAACATGTAATAACTAATAAATAATAACATGTAATAACTAATAAATAATAACATCTAATAACTAATATATTATTTTTTACAATAATATCAATAAATTATGTCATTAGTTAAATATCTCATTTGTTTCATTCTCATGGCTTTACTAAACCTCAAGATAAACTTCTCTTTTAAGGAAGTCTTATTAGCATAATCATATTTTGTAGAGTTTGAAAATTTATGTCTGCACATGCTACATTTGTGTGTCATCAATTACTTACCATCATTAAGACATCTTGTTAGGTTGCCCTAATATAGAGAGAAAACTAATAAATTACAAGACTATGACAGACAAAACAGAGAACGACATATAAAACATGGTAGACTTAAGGCTATCAATTCAATAACCACATTTTAAAGTGATGTTTTCAGGCAGTCATGTGGTTGTACTCCACCTCAACCAGTTCAGAGGAAGTTCAAGAAATAGTGGTTGTTTACCAGACATTGTTATTATAGTACAGATGTGTCAATAGGATAGCTGATTCCTACCTCTGTTGGTCTATGAATACAATCTAAATTAAGTGTTTCCCAAGAGTTAGTAGTTCTACTACCTGAGTACTCCTGTGTATAAAAAGATCAATAAATACTAACTAAATATTTACATGAGTCCTCACATAAAGACAAGCTTCAGAGCATACGCTATCATTTGAGTGTAAGCAACACTGTAGTCTTGGCCAGTCAGCATCTAATAATTACATAAATATTATTACATATTATGTGTGTGTGTGTTCATAGTTCTTACACTTGATAGTGACTGGTAGAGGTGTAGGAGATGTAGTGGGTGGTTCCACAGTACAATTGTTAGTCAAGTTATTATTAAGAGGTTGATTTAGTTCTTTATCAAACAGAGAGAGAAGTAAGTAAATAAATGGCAGATTCAAATCTAAATCTCTGTTCCTTCCTTTTCTATCTCTCCACCTCCCTCCATCCATCCCTCCCTTCCTTCCTTCCTCCTTCTCTCTCTCTCTCTCCCTAACCAGCATATAACAGAAAGCAGCTCCACACAGGATCACTGTTTAGCTAATAAGAAATGAACACAGCTTGACTTTATTAAAATGGAATTTCTTACTGTTAGAGGTGGACCACAAACAGCTATAACAGCTTGTATAGAGGCATCATCCAACACTCCAAGAGTTAATTGCTGTAGAAAAATAGAAGAACGTAAATATTTAATTCAACATGTGGTTAATGTATGATAACTAATATTAGCAGTGTTATTATGTAAAAATGGATTTACCTCAATGCAAACTTCTGTGCAGTCTGGATTAGAAGATTTGCTGCAACATTCCAAAACTAAAAGAGAAAAGTAGACAAAGTGAATCTTTTAGTAAAATTGTTAAAAATAAATCCTTTTCATGTAGCTAGGGAGGGATTGTTAAGGGAAAAAGGTGTATTGATATAGAAACAGACAAACAGAAAAATATTACGTTGTGGTGATGGAGTGGGTGGAGCTACTCCGATGAGTATCAGCATAAGAAAAAATAGCATAAGAAAAAATGAAATAAAAAAGTTAAAGAAATATAAATTGTCATGATGATAAGAATTATTTATTTGCAAATAAACCATTTTATGAAGTGTAACTGAGTAACTGAGTATGACTGGTCTTACTTGATAAACTAGCATTGTTAAAACAGGACTCTAGTGTTGGCTACACAGTAAGAGAGAGAGAGAGAGAGAGAGAGAGAGAGAGAGAGAGAGAGAGAGAGAGAGAGAGAGAGAGAGAGAGAGAGAGAGAATGTGTGTGGTCATCAAACAGGTTCATAATGTCATATTACAAGTTGTTATAGTTCATCTGTAAGTTATTAGTGTTTATTTCATATCATTTCAACCACTGAGAGAGTGCAAACAAGAGCATAATGTCTTAATTAGGAAATTAAACAACACTTTTGGTGTAGCATTACAAAGAGACAACTTAATGATTTTGTCAAATGCTATAAAAAACAGTGTGTACAAGTGCCAAATAATTTAATTTCTTTATGTTTGATGAAAAAATCAGAATTACAACTATTTTGCAATTCATTATAGCAGAGTACAGTACAATATGTTAGATCAACTATATTAGTGCCCCGCTACTTACAGGGATTTGAGGACAATAGTTGGTCAGATAGTGCGTCTTGTTCTCAACTTGAGGTGGACAGCTTGAGGCAAACTATAAATGAGACAGAGATCCAAAGAAACAAATAAGGAAATAAAGAAATTAGTTAGTAATTGTATAACTAATGCCTATTGGATATGTCACAAATGAATAAAATTATAATTCTGTTTATTTTGGGGCAAAAGTACACACAATAATGTACTGGAGAAATTTACATTCAACAATCTCTCAATATTGCTAGTGTAACTTACTTGCATACAAGCAGAGTAACACACATTCCATTGTGATACTTTATTACAACAAAATTGCACTTGAGTAGCTATAAAAAGATTGCAGAGAGAGAGAGAGAGAAAGAGAGAGAGAAAGAGAGAGAGAGAGAGAGAGAGAGAGAGAGAGAGAGAGAGAGAGAGAGAGAGAGAGAGAGAGAGAGAGAGAGAGAGAGAGAGAGAGAGAGAGAGAGAGAGGGAGAGAGAGAGAGAAGATGAGACTTCTCCGGCAAGACTGACTAACTTACTATTAATAGTATTTTGACTGTAGCTGGTAACTGCACAGAGAAGGACCAAAAATATCGGAGAATAGTCCGGGGAGTCCATGTCGTGAGAGCGACTTTTTAATACTGTAGCTTTAGTTCTGCAGCTTTTGTAGACTCGACTGTTGAGCCCCACCCCATTGTAAGTGATTATTTCACACTTTATTTGTTATTTATAAGATTAACTATTTTATTGGTCTAATTTAAATAAAGTACATGCGTTCTTGTAGATCTGTTCAGCTAGCAACTGTTTGTCTGTCCCTTGAATGGCTGCTACCACCTCCAGAACTTGCCTAGAAAGAGTTACTAGTTGTGACAACTTCAACAATGATAATATTCATGGTAGACCTCCCATTGAACAATGTTTATATTAACAATATACAATGGGAGTTATACAATTATATTTATAGACTTTAATGAAGGGTTTTAGTAAATTCGTGATGTTATCACTTTCACTCAAAACACAATTACATCATAATGACTCACATGATATTTCTAGGCTCGTTTCTATTCTTGATACTGGTTCCAGACTCCCACCGCTCTTTCTTCTTACTTGGGAAATGCGTTGACACAAACTGAGCACTAGAATGTGTCGGACGAATCTCACACCATGGAGCATCTAGAAAATACAAGAATGTATTATACCCAATATGATAGTCTGTATGGATGAGTAATTAACCAGGTTACCTGTCTCAAGTAATAACCTCTCTGGAGGTATTTCTTTCACTACTTCTAAATTTGTAACTGTTTTTAATGAACTAAAAAATGAGAACAGATCTACTCAAATGACAACTATCTGCGATGATACTGATATCCTTAAAATCATCATACCATCCATTTACTCCAATGTATAGTCCAAATTCCAAAGCCATCTTCAATTCTTCTAGTGTACCATCAAACGAATGTATCTAACACAAAATATATCCCACAATACAACAATGGTTTTAAGAAAGTAATTTAAACAATAGAATTAACAATGTGGGCATCATTACTATCTATCCATCCATCCATCCATCCATTAATCCATCTATCCATCCATCCATTAATCCATCTATCCATCCATTCATCTAACCATCACTTACCACTCCACCAGAATGTATTTTATTCTTATTTCTTTTCATAATATCTAACAACAGACAACATACAACGTCACTGTTAGGTTTCTGTCTGTCAATACTTAGTGTGACGCATGAAAAAGTAATACAAACACAGACAAGCACCTCTATCTTAACTTATTCACTACTATATTACACTCAAGGAGTGGCACAAAGTTCAATTAAATAATAAAATATCTAAATCCCCCTACAAAGCACTTCTGAACTATGAGGAATTGTTTATTTTAGACAAACCAACTACAAAGACAGTAACAGACTACTTTGAAATTTTATCCTAAACAAAGGAAGCCCTAACTTGTCATGGCTGTGACTTTATATTGACTACCTGGAAAACATTTTTAACAACAGACTAATTTGTAAAATATTTTTATAATTTTGTTAACTAGCAGATGTTATCAATGATAATAACATTATAGACTCCTAATGATAGGTGAGTCGTCTCAGTTACCGCATTCACAGATTAATTAGAACTTGTTTGTGTATTAATCATTTCAATTTGTCTATAGGATATTTATTTGAGGTAAGAGACCCTACCAAGGAGGAGGGGAAGACTTAGTAATTGAATTATTTTTTACAAATATAGTATCTCCTCCATTTTGTGTGCAGTGTATTTAATTGACCAATGGTTACTCCCTTGTAGCTAACCTATAAAATCAATGAAGGCACTCCTACAATGTAGAAAAAGTGGGAGATGGACAATATCAGATAACTTTATTAGCTGCTCTTCAAAATATTTCTGTTGAACTGGTTTGCCACAAAAATGCAACCTGTCGTAATCTGAACAGTTGTTGAAATAAAAGACAATGTGTTTTGTTGACTTACCTAGACCACATTCACCAATTGCTACAACTTTATCTTTATTTGTACTGATCATGGCAAGTAACTCATCCATGTAGTGTTGAGGGGTCATACCCTCGGTCCTTTCAAATTCCCCACATCGTGTTGGATGAACACCCACAGTACAGTACAAGTGGTCTATAGAAAAAAGTGTACAAGACCCTCTAATATCAATAAAAATTCAATACTTTGTTACCAGAACATCCTATAGATAAGTAGAAATAATTCCTATTAATTATATTGGTACTGTACCAGACCCTATAAAATTACTACTAATTATATTGGAACTGTACCAGACCCCATAAAATTACAACTAATCATATTGGTACCATATCAGACCCTATGATAATTATTACTAATAATTATATTAGTACTGTACCAGACCCTATTGATTTACCATCACTATGTGTTAATTGTATAGCATGTTCACAGTCAGATAAACAACCACCAGTCACTATTATCTACACAACACTAGTTATTTGATAACAATGTACTCATATCCACCTTTTCTACTCCCATGTCATAACTCCTTTGAAGTACTGCATCAAGGTCTGGTGGATGGACCAATTTACTGTGATATATACCCTGATACACAGGATCTAAAAAAACTCTGATAATATGAAACTGTATATTCTAACAGTACCTGTTAAATTAGCTCCAATATCTTTAAAGAAAAACATTTATTATTAACAATAATATATTAGTCGTAAATTGTACTGACCTATAAATTTATAACTTCCACTATTTGCTACTGCCATATTTATTATTTTTTGAAATAACAGTACACGACCAAACCTCATGCTTACTTAATTTATAAACTAGCCCCACCTCCTAATTACACGTGGTGACATTTCTGGTGATCCATGGAGAAGGCTTTCTTACTTTTGTTCTTTCTAAGCCATAGTCACTTGGTTTACAATTTCAATTTACAGTACACAGCACCCAGAGTATTCAAGTATCAAGGTGATGATGATCCTGGTCAACCACTTATTTTGACACCATACATTCAAAATGGACAGATAGATCAAGGTATCTTGTATGCATCCATTGTAATGTTATCATTGCTATACGTATTGTAGCAAGAGCTCTTAGTCAAGTAAAAGGTATTGGTACTAAACCTAGTTATTCTGGTAAGTTATCATTTAATGACATATATCATATATATTTAATACAGGCTACTTTACTGTTGATCCTCAATATGACAGTAATATGTTTTTCTGGTTCTTCCCAGCTCAAGTAAGTATGATATATTGTTGAGTGAATGTTCTCCTTTCTTTATAGCAAGGTTCAACTGATGCTCCAGTTCTCCTGTGGTTACAAGGTGGACCAGGTGGTTCCTCCATGCTTGGGTTATTTATTGAAAATGGACCGCTAATGGTTGATGCTAATGGACAAGGTTGTTAGTTACCTGACAAGTTAAACTTTAACATAAATATTTTGTGTTCCAGTGAAGGAACGTAATGTAACATGGAACCAATACTATCATATGTTATATATTGATAACCCAGTCGGTACAGGGTTTAGCTTTACAAACTCATCACGAGGCTTGTCTGTAGATGAAGACCAAGTTGCTGACAACTTGTATAAGTAAGTTATCTGTCCTTTTTATCTTAATTCACACTAATTTCTAGTGCCTTAATTCAGTTTTTTACTGTGTTTACTGACTATCAGAAGAGTCCTTTTTATGTTACAGGAGAGGTAAGTACTAAGAGATAAATATACATACACGCATCTATCTATCTATCTATCTATCTATCTATCTATCTATCTATCTATCTATCTATCTATCTATCTATCTATCTATCTATATATATATATATATATATCTGTTCAGTCTTATGCAGGGAAATATATTCCTGCTATTGGATACAAAATACATACTAGTAATCCTACAGCTCAACTACAAATTAATATGGTTGGATTAGCACTGGGAGATGCTGTCATTGATCCTGAACACGTGAGTGTGTGTGTGTGTGTGTGTGTGAGAGAGAGAGAGAGAGATCAATTGACTCTTATAATTTGTTAGATGATTACTGAATATGGAAACTTGTTATATAATTACGGATTGGCTGATTATAATGAAGCACAATATATTAATGATGAAATGAACAGAGCAGTTCAATACATTCAGAAGGAACAATACCTTCAAGCTGCTGCTGTGAGTAACCAATTAATATGTCAGTGGAACATTTTTAATTTTTAGCTATTTTATTCTACATTTATTGACGATTTCTATCCTTATCCATCTTACTTTAAAAACATCACTGGGTCCAGTAATCATTACAATTTTCTACTTTATAAAGTAACACACTTTAAAAAAGTGGAGAATGTATTTGATATACATTTTTAGGAACCTAAAGAATTTGATTATTATCGTCACTATCTGAATGCCAGTACAGTACGTCAAAGTATCCATGTAGGTAGTACTATATTTAATGATTTGACAGGTGATGTTGCCGAAGCTTTAGCCAATGTAAGTTATAAAAATAAGTGATGACATTCTACTTTTTCTTGTATTTTTAGGATATAATGGCTAGTCAAGCTGATCATTTCACAATTTTGCTGGAAAACTATAAAGTATTTTAACAGAATGGCTTAATAATTTCCTTTCTGTGTCGTGTTTTTAGATACTACTCTACAATGGACAGTTGGATATTATAGTAGGGGCTCCTTTGACGGAGAACTTTATGAGACAATTGAAATGGTCTGGACAAGATGACTATTTGAAGGCTGAAAAAACTGTATGGAAAATCAATTCTGTTCCTGTTGGATACGTCAGACAAGTGGCTGAATTTCAGCAGGTATTAAGAGAGAAAATGACTAACTCTAATGTGTCATATTAAAGGTGGTGATAAGAAATGCTGGTCATATATTAGCATTTGATCAACCTGAGGTAGCTCTGGCCATGATCAAGAACTTTGTTGATAACGTGTAAATATTTTATTATAAAAATTAATATTTCTGCTGTGTAAACGTGGAGCCCCGCCCCTTGCCCTCATTTTACTGACTCCCAGTCCACGCTTTTGGCAGCCTTCGAGGTTTTATAGTTATTGGCTATATTTAAAAGTAGTTCAACTTCGTCATCGCTCCAAATAAACTGTTTTTTTCTTCTCTTTCTTCTTAGTTGGCATTTCTGTTCTTCTAAACTCCATCTGAAAACGCACATTGCCTTATCGGATATAAAAACGTAATTATTCGTGTGCGTTTAGTGAAGCATTCAGCCAGACTGTTTCTGTTTAAACGTGGCCTTAAAATGGAGAGTGGTCCTATTTTGCTCTTGCTGGTGGCTTATATAGTACAAGCTACGTTAGCTCTACAATACACACCACACAGAGTATTCAAGTATCAAGGTGATGATGATCCTGGTCAACCACTTATTTTGACACCGTACATTCAAAATGGACAGATAGATCAAGGTATCTCGTATGCATCCATTGTAATGTTATCATTGCTATATGTATTATAGCAAGATCCCTTAGTCAAGTAAAAGGTATTGGTACTAAACCTAGTTATTCTGGTAAGTTATCATTTAATGACATATATCATATATATTTAATACAGGTTACTTTACTGTTGATCCTCAATATGACAGTAATATGTTTTTCTGGTTCTTCCCAGCTCAAGTAAGTATGATATATTGTTGAGTGAATGTTCTCCTTTCTTTATAGCAAGGTTCAACTGATGCTCCAGTTCTCCTGTGGTTACAAGGTGGACCAGGTAGTTCCTCTTTGTTTGGCTTGTTTATTGAAAATGGACCACTAATGGTTGATGCTAATGGACAAGGTTGTTAGTTACCTGACAAGTTAAACTTTAACATAAATATTTTGTGTTCCAGTGAAGGAACGTAATGTAACATGGAACCAATACTATCATATGTTATATATTGATAACCCAGTCGGTACAGGGTTTAGCTTTACAAACTCTGACAGTGGTCTCTCTGTAAATGAAGACCAAGTTGCTGACAACTTATACAAGTAAGTAGTTAACACATTTCTGTCCTTGTCCATCTTAATTCACACTAATTTCTAGTGCCTTAATTCAGTTTTTTACTGTGTTTACTGACTATCAGAAGAGTCCTTTTTATGTTACAGGAGAGGTAAGTACTAAGAGATAAATATACATACATGCATCTATCTATCTATCTATCTATCTATCTATCTATCTATATCTATATATATATATATATATATATATCTGTTCAGTCTTATGCAGGGAAATATATTCCTGCTATTGGATACAAAATACATACTAGTAATCCTACAGCTCAACTCAAAATTAATATGGTTGGATTAGCGCTGGGAGATGCTCTCATTGATCCTGAACACGTGAGAGAGAGAGAGAGAGAGAGAGAGAGAGAGAGAGATCACAGTATGATAAACCATCTCATTAATAGCTTGCCTCTGGATATGCTGATCTCCTTTACAATATTGGAATGGCTGACAAAAATGAAGCTGATTATATTAATACGCAAACAGATCTAGCAATCAAGTATATTCAAAATAGACAATTCAAAGATGCCTTTGATGTGAGTGCATGCTATCAATAGAAAATATAGGAGTTCTCTTGTGTAGGTATTTGATGTACTATTAAATGGTGACTTTTACCCATATCCTACCTACTTTTACAATATTACTGGTACAAAGAATTACTTCAACTTTCTTATTAACGATGTAAGTTACCACCTGTCAAGTTTACCAAAATCATAATAAAACAATAAATATCACAAAGGCACCAAAGGAATTTAATTATTTTCCTGAATTTCTTAACAATGGCGAAACACGACAAGCAATTCATGTTGGTAGTGTTAAGTTTAATAATGGAGGTACAGATGTAGAGATGGCATTGATAAATGTAAGTTTTGTCAACAGACAATGTATTTACTTGTAATATTAAATATTTATTAGGACATTATGGACACTATGGTTACTAATTTTACAGTTCTTTTGGAAAATTATAAAGTAAAATTATTTTAAAGTAAGTCAATTCAATTATATCTATCTTCTTTAGACACTACTCTACAATGGACAGTTGGATATTATAGTAGGGGCTCCTTTGACGGAGAACTTTATGAGACAATTGAAATGGTCTGGACAAGATGACTATTTGAAGGCTGAAAAAACTGTATGGAAAATCAATTCTGTTCCTGTTGGATACGTCAGACAAGTGGCTAAATTTCAGCAGGTATTAAGAGAGAAAATGACTAACTCTAATGTGTCATATTAAAGGTGGTGATAAGAAATGCTGGTCATATGATACCATTTGATCAACCTGAGGTAGCTCTGGCTATGATCAAGAACTTTGTTGATATGTAAATGTATGTTGTTGCTAAGTATGTAGAAAGTGATTGGCTAGTAATGTTTCTCCTTCTATTGTGGCTGAATTTATTTTTAATAATAATATTCAAAAAATATTAATGGTGATTTGACTAAATCTTAACAATGTCCACACACCGAGTAATTAATAAAAAAACGATGTTAAATGTTATAGTGGCAACCAGAGACCACTCGTATTGTTTATAGAGAAAAAAACACTACCAAAAACAACACAAGACAAGAGACCAAAAACAATATAATATTATTTAAAGAAAAATGATATATTTTTATCAAATAAATTTATCTTTAATTAAAAAAAAGTGATCGAACAAAAGAGATACTTACAACATCATTATGTAGAACAACAGTACAAGGAACAATGACATCTTATTAGCTGACGTGTGCAGTACCAAGGACAGCAACAGTCATCATCCAGTCAGAAAGAGTAAAGGAGATGCCACAGCAAAAAAGGGAGCAGCTGTTGCTGTAGGCCGCTAACTGTTGGTTCTGCGATCATAGACAAACTGAGAGACGGTCCAAAGTAACTCTGGATTGACAACAGTCAGATATGTAAATTTGAGTTTTGTATGAATGTCTTTGCTGTAAAATACTGGATAACCTTTTAATGAAGGTTGAAGAAAGAAATGACATGATTCTGTGAGTAGCCATTGTTGGCAATCATTTAAAGTTCTACAGTTTTCTTCTGAGGGACCATAAAGTAGCATTAGAGAAGCTACAGCACCCTGCATCGCTGTAGGCCTGTTTTCTGGATGGTGAGTAAAAGAAACCAGTTTCTTTATCAAGGATTTCAAGTTTGACGAGAAACAATTCAATTCTGGAAACTTGTCAGTAGACTCAAGAATGAGAGAATCTTCAGCAAATACTTCTAAAAAAAGTCTGGCAGCTGTGAAGGCATTTGACTTTCTTAGATATTGTCTGAGAGGTGGTGTGTCTGCAATCACAGTGGATGAACAATCTCGTAAATACGCCAGCTCTGGTGAAAATGTAAGTGAGGTTTTAGGATTAATACCATGCAAATAATTTCTGACATCAGAAGGTTCTTTGTTGTTTACGTCAATAGCGTGACTAAACCCAAAAAGATACAAATGCAGATGAGTATCAACCAAGATATCAGCTGTTGTCAAGTAACCTATTATTATACCATATTGATCCAAATGTGATAGTGCTAGTAGAAGTTGTGACAAGATGGCAAGAGCAATTCTCTCATCAATTCCGTAGGGGGGCAAAGCTTGGATTTGTTTTTTTGTTGACAGATACTTTTCTAAAGTGTCAGAATGACTATCTTTAAGAAACAGTAAAGAAACTCGTGAAGACATTTTCAATGATGTGTAGCTGTCATCTTGAGAAAATAGGTGTAGGAATCGCTCAAATGGTCCCGAATGAGCTAAACAGCGATGTAAAACTGTGATAATATGAGGATGAGGTGGAAGACAAGATAATATTTGACTTTCTTGGGATATGTTGCTATAGTAATCAGAATGGTAAGTGAGAGTATCATCTTTCTCTCTATGATCACTGATGTTGATAATAACCTATAGTATAAACAGAGAGAGAGAGAGAGAGAGAGAGAGAGAGAGAGAGAGAGAGAGAGAGAGAGAGAGAGAGAGAGAGAGAGAGAGAGAGAGAGAGAGAGAGAGAGAGATAAAAAGAAGGGGGGTGTGAGAAGATAACTAAATTAGTGAGCAGCTGTTACTATGACAACCTTTAAACATGCATACATGATGTTATGTAGTGTTTGTAGTAGACACAGGAAGTCGAGCAGAATCATGACCAAATAAGGTAATAAGGGAGACACCCTAGCTTCAGTTCAAATAGTAACTTAAGTGTATACATACATAAGTTAGTTGACTAAATGTGTCTATATATGTAGTATATAAACTTATAAGTTATGTCAACACAATAATTCAACTGTCTGAGATCAGATACCACTTATAGAATATTCCATCCTAATATTACCCTTAATGTATTTCACACCTAATCACCTTTAATAAAGCATTTTCTTTTTCTTGATGGCATGACTGTGGAGGCAGCAATCTTGTTCTGAACACCAGCTGAGCATAATTGGTTGTAGGTGTACCCTGTATGGCATGGATAGGTTGGCAGTTGATCATTTCATAGTCACAACCCCAGACTAGCTCCATATCTCGAGTTTCTTTTGTATTTGACTGTGACATGTTTTGACGTTGATCAATGCTGGCACAAAAATCACCTGTCAACTGTTGAAGAGTATTGTATTCTGCATTGCTAAAGTTGAGTTCACTATGCAGGGAGAACAAAAGATGAGAGTGGGTGGAGTCCAGAGGGTTTTGACCACTTAATATTGATTGATTCAGACATTGTATGATATGAGACACTCTTAACTTTGGTCTCAATCCAGGTTGCGAAGTTCCTTTGTCAACTTCAACTTCATCACTACTTGTCAAGTCCGGAGAAATTTCAACTTGAGGCAAAACATTGCTAAAATCGTGATATGTTTGTGATCTTCGTGGATCAGATATTAGAGGCTGAGTTGGCAATATGATTTGCGAGTCATGTGACATATTGACTAGAGATGGGCGAACCACGTGTTGCTGTTGTAGTAACAATGATTTGTACTGTGGGCGTGGTCTATCTTGCAATGCAGAATATTGGTATCGACTGTCTGTACCAGAAAAGCTACAAGTCCTCATAACATCAGATCTGCGAGGACGAGATGCACTTTTACAAATTACTGTGTCATCCTTAGTTCCATTAGTGTAACTAGAATAATTATGTAGTAGTTGAGAAGACTGCCTGGAATATGCTGCAGTAGAAGATGTTAAAGAGTTGCGACGATAGTCTCCTCCTGAAAGTGGGCGGTGTCTTGAAACAGTTGAGAGAGAGGGTTTATTTTGTGATTGCCATCGAATGGGACTGTGTTCTGGAGAAAAAAAAGGAGAACTGTCAAAATATGATCAAACCATCAAAAATTTAAGTAGGCTAATGTGTGATGTTCAAGTAAACGATTAAATGTTGTTTCTATATATGATAATAGTAAATTAGTTTTTAGTGTGAAACGATGTCCTGAAATGACACAAAATTGATTGTTAATATAAACAGGTACAGTATCGTATACAAAAGTACAAAGATTAAACAACTACACATACAAACACAACATTAGCAACAGTGAGAGGGGCTATTGAACAAAGAGGGTAAGTCCAATCTCATGGTTAAAGTTTACACACACCGACATCGATTGATTTCTTAGAGCAAGGCATAATACAAAATCATATTATTGTGTGTCAGTAGCCAGAGAACTGAGAGAAGATGTACTTTCAGTATTTTGTAAGAGTTTATAACATTGTTTATCAGTGTATACGTACAGTATATAATATTGCAGTGATACTTGGAAACTGAACCTTTTATTGTATTACTTAGTAAACCAATCCAATAGACTACATATAAATTAGGTTTGCTGTTCATGGACACATTAATATGCTTAATTTTATTTGTGGTTTGTTCAAACAAAGTACAACAAGTAACATATCACAATAGGCAAGGTTTTGTTTACTAGTTGTATCAGTTGTAATGCTTGTACTAGTAAAATCAAACCTTGTTGTAATGTGGTTGTTAATTGGCAACTACCATAGAAGGAATTTCATAAATTATATTTATTGGTATGTAATCAATAAAATAAAAGAGCATTCATTGATCACAATATGACATTAGGGTATGTTCTACAGAACAGCGAGACAGTAACTGTCCAAATATGTCATGACAACATTACAAGATAATTAAATCAGATTACTGGCAGAGATAACAGGACGTTCTCACGTGAGGACACTTACATTTCTTTTCACCAAGAAATCAGGCAAGGAAAACTGTCTTTGCGCGTCTAATTAAATTTATAGTTAATTTAATTACTTGATAGTGAGTGACTTGTATAAACTTATATTTTTAATGTTGTTATAGCAACTTTCATTTTGGTAATGCTATCAACAGAGCTATTGCTATAATTGATGTGTTTCTATTGGAATTTACAAAATGTTGTACAAAGAACATTTCAAGAGCTTTCCAACATATGTTATATTATTTCATACATACCTCCTATTCAGACACAATGTAAAGTATATAACAATTTCCTTTGGAACTTGGAACAGTCAAAGGATCATTTACTCTCGTTTCCTTTCTAAATTATAGGAAATTTTAAATCATATTTGACTTTTTTATATATTGTAACAAAAGTTGTCCTTTATACTTGTGGTAGGTAGTACTATAATTGTAGTTTACTTTGAGTGAAGGTACCAGACATTTCTTTGGGTTCTTCTTGAGTCAATCAAATTAAAAGGGGAGGAATGGCACCCTCAACACATGAAAAGACACATGCTAACAGGTGCATTCCCATGCTATCTTTGAATACCATTGGAGGCTAAGATGGGTTTGTATTATAAATATTGGGTATATAGAAACTAAGAACACAATTATTAATAATTGCTTTGTTCTCTTAAAAAAAGATTTGTAACCAAGGGGATTATTATGTGAATATAATAGAGTGGTCCCGGAGATATGGGAGAGATAAGATTGGGAACAACACAAAGAGAAAGCCATGTAGGTGCAGTGGGCAGGAGTACCCTTTAAAATGTTGCAATAAGATAGGGCTAAAGAGTGGCCAGTTGAAGAGGGATATTTCCCTTGCGTTGTATAGCAAATTGTTGCAATACATGGAATGTACTAATCTTCTGCTTAGTGTATAAGGCCAATGCATGTTAACTGGTTAGGTAAAGACCCAACCGGATACAAGTAAAATAATATATAGGTCTATAAAATATGTTATATAACAAACATTCTGTTATAAACATGATATATATTTGATCTAGATAAATACTCAAAAGCATTACCTACCTACTGTCTAGTCTTATAAAAAGATAATGTTTATATGTTCAAACCACCAGAAATGAAGGAAACTATCCCAACAGTTATTGATATTCCATAACAAATTTAAAGAAAAGGAGGAAAGCCATTAGTTGTGGCAAACCATCAGAAATTCAATTTTCATAATGGTCACCTGCAACATCACCATGACAGAACATACTGAAAGTAGTTTCTTTGAGTGTGCAGTACAGTGAGGTCTTAGTGGGTTCTTGTCAACACTATCGGGCTGTCCTCGGATTCATTGGGGAGTGAGTAATAGTAAAGGCTTCAATAGTACAAACTGAAAGTGACCAGTCATGTGCTCTTTTGTGATTTTACAGACCTCCACTTATCTCTAGAGAGTAGGGACAGCTGTTCTCTTAATCTTAACACTAACTGATAGTCTGTTTCCTCGAGAAAAAGGAAGACTATCAGAGTGCTTGAGATTTCTGTCTCCAGAATCCAGTTAGGTAGAATAATAAAAAAGGAACTCAATCTGAAGGCCACACTAGGTTTATCATCACAGCGTGTAAAATTTGACAGGGGGTTCTCCCCTTCTCTCGTGGCATTACTAAAGGTTAATGCTGTATGGATAAGTTAACCCTTCCCTGTCTAAGGCTAATAAAATCTTAATAATTAATTACCTATTAAAAGAGGCAGAGGAAGCAATTTTTCCCAAATGGGAGGAAGACTATCAAGAAAATATAGAATGATATGTGATGCCTATTTGGAATTCTAGACCTTATTGGTTGACAGTATTATCCAAACTTGGCTAGTTTGGGAGAAATAGACGTTCAGGTATACTTTGATATTTTTCCAAAGAAATGCTTTGGTGCCAACCAGTACAATGACACTATGTTCCCACAAAATATACCACAAGTACGCTGTTAAGACGACTCGGAATAATAATTATAATATGTAAAGTGATACATGCGAGCGTGTGTATGTGTGTGTGTGTGTGTGTGTGTGCGTGTGTGTGTGTGCGTGTGCGTGCATGTACTTTTTAACTTACCTCTCTCAAACACTTCAAATAGTTTGTACAAATCTGTCTGGTTGGTATATTGAGCTGCTTGTAATGGAGTTTGTCCTTTTACATTTTGTTTAGTTCGATCCACACCAGCATTTAATAACAAACGAATACATTCAAGATGTCCCCTCATTGATGCAATGTGGAGAGGAGTATCGCCATCACAATTAGGATGTTCCAAATTACAGTGAGCTGAAATAAACTCCTGGACAATTCCTTCATCTCCTCGATTACATGCTTCGTGTAGTGGATAGTATTCATATACCATGTGGCGATAAGGGTCGGCACCCCTTTGCAGGAGAAATCGGCAGACCTCTCTCTGGCCTACTTTGACAGCCCAATACAGGGGAGTTATGATATAGGGTTTATTATCTTCTGAATTATAGCAAATCTCTGCATTGACAGAGTAACGGTTAGTGTTTAGTAGGCGATCTAAAGAACGTAGATCACCGTCGCTAATGGCCTCGAGTAGAGGTTCGTATCCAGCTTGTAGTGTCATTTCTCAATGAAGCGTCTATATGAAAGAGAATCAATTGTAAACTTGTAGTAGTAAACGGACAAGATGAAGACGGCACTTACTCTCTACGTTATTAACTCGTCAGAGAGCCGAAATAAGGCTTTTTTGGTCAAAATAGTATTCTAACAGGACAGGAACTCCCTAGTTCTATCATAGATCTTCCTTATGAGGCTATTAATCATGACTTCAACATTACACCTTAAAGAAGCTATTTTTGCTAGTAGACTGTTAATACTCTGTTTATATGGCCGGGGCTTTTTACTATAGGCTATAGTATTAAGACATTGTGAATTGTACAGGGAAAGTCCTTTCGTGTGTAGGAGATTAGCAGGTGTTTGGCAATAGGGGACTCCCAAGTTGCCATTGACATTAGCTCCACCTCAAATTTGTTACCGCACCCTAGAGGTGTGGTTACATGGTGGTTGCTCTCTTGTATTATAAGTAGTTGGTTGTATGAATGGGGGAATGTTAGCAGGCTTATTTGATGAAGAAGCGGCTCCGTATGATGCCCAGCAACAAGCTGGCAGCTCAGGATTTGGTGTTCCACGTCCCACTCCTCCTAGGAGTGGTACTAGGCTCTGTGGACTGAGCAATTTAGGAGCAACTTGCTACATGAATGCTTTATTACAGACACTACACTACACTCCTGAGTTAAGAGGTATGAACCAATTGTTCCATGTTTTCATTTAGGGCATTTCATTAATAGAGGCTTTATTTGCACTAAGTGAGGTAGAATTAGGACTACAAAATGATTCCGGAATGGTATGTTGAAGTACTTTTTTGAATTAAATTGTTCTTTGTTTAGATACGGGCCATTCCTGTCCAGCTGCAAGCCTTGTTTGGTAGGATGCTCTTAGCAGATCAGGATAGCGTTGGAGTAGAGGGTCTTATATCATGTTTTGGATGGACAAATAATGAAGTTTGTTTCCTCTCTCTCTCTCTCTCTCACTCTCTCTCTCTCTCTCTCTCTCTCTCTCTCTCTCTCTCTCTCTCTCTCTCTCTCTCTCTCTCTCTCTCTCTCTCTCTCTCTCTCTCTCTCTCTCTCTCTCTCTCTCTCTCTCTCTCTCTCTCTCTCTCTCTCTCTCCTCTCTCTCTCTCTCTCTCTCTCTCTCTCTCTCTCTCTCTCTCTAACACACAAACCTCTAATAAAATTTGTAGGAGATGCAACAGCATGATGTACAAGAGCTCAATAGGAATCTTATTTGATGCTATTGAATCTTCACTTGTTGGTACTTCCGGTGAACATCTTATCGCACAGCTTTTTCATGGGACAAGTGTACAAAAGGTATCATACCTTATGTATCCATTATTTATCCATACATCCATACTACTAAGATCACATGTCAACAATGTTCAAGTGTTAGTGAAAGAGAGGAAGATTTCTTGGACATTGATGTCGCTCTTTCAGGAAGAGCAGGGCTCGAGGAAGCTTTGAAACAAATGTATTGCGATCATGAGTTACTTGAAGGGAGCAATCAGTATCGTTGTGAGAGATGTCAGTGTCTTGTTGATGCAAAGAGGGTAAATGGAGTCTGAAAAGTGACTTGTTTATTTGTATAATTTTTAAAGGATTGCAACCTCCGTAAGTTGCCTCCCCTTTTGACGTTTTCATTGTTAAGGTTTTTATATGATTTTGATAAAGGAGAAAGATACAAGGTAACGTGTGATATCTTCTACATAACCCCATAATCTTTTCTATCTTGTCTGTTTTGTTTTGTTTGTCTCTGTTTAGGACACTTCACGTTTTCATTTCCCTTTTTCCATCGACATGAGTCCATATTTAGACAATTCTGTAGAATCTGATGAACAAGAAGAATTAATGTATGATCTTTTCTCTGTTGTTATACACAGTGGTAGTACACATTCTGGACACTACATTGCTTACATTCGAGATGTTGATGACCTTGGGACATGGACTCATCCTGTAAATAAGGGGTGGAGTTTATCACTTAAATAGAGGGAGGGATTTGTGACTTCTCTTATCATCCTCTTTTGTTAATTTTCTTTAGGAAAATGAGCCAGTCTCTTTCCAGTTGAGTCTGTCTGCTGACGTTACTGATGTACTGGAGTTTCATTCACCACTCGAGTTATTGCAGGCTATTTTACGACAATGTGGTGGCTGTGCTACTCTTAATATGCTCTGTAAAGTAAGCCCAGTAATTGTGTGTGGGCGTGTCTATTATAGGTTGTGGTCATTCATAATACTAGAGAATGCAAGAACAAACTGGCGTATCATGGAACAAACGGTTTAAGCAGTTGTATGGACCTATTACTAAGGTAATTGAAAGTGACAAATATTTAATGTTTTGTTTCGATCTTTGTAGTTTTTAAAACAGCATGATGACATTTTTGAAGTTGATAACTCCAACAACATATCACTGAAATTTATAGCTGAAAGTGAAACCAGTTCTCAGACCCCTTCAAAGAGGACTGAGACTCACATTGATGAGACTCAGAATAAATTGGAAGACACCCATCAACAGAATGAAGAAAAGACTACTGACTATGCTACTTCTGACAAGACTCCGCCCAAAGGGACAAACTATAAGAAAGAGTGAGTGGGTTATTTGATACACTGGGATAATGTTATCTTATCAATCAGTGCCCCACCCCCACCTGGACAATGCTGGTATGAATTCAATGACTCTCATGTAATATCTTTGTTGTCTGGTTCCATTGAGAAAATGTTCCAAGGCAAACAAAGTGCTTATATGCTGTTTTATAGACTACGCTCTCTTTGCAGACCCAAAGAAGGTATGCGCATACGAATGTATGATAATCACATAATAGTCACATGACAGTCATATGATTATGATACTATTGTATAGCTATGAAGAACCCATTATATGGAGTGCCACCGAGATTGGAACAAGAAGTGATTGCGACAAATGCTGCATTGGACGTTGATAGGTATCCCTCTTTCTATTTGATGTGTATTTATTATTGTTGGTTTCCTAGGCAACAGTATGATATAGCTATTAATACAGTTACCCTGACTATTCACCCTGCCCCCTATTATACCTTTGCTAACGGTGCTCTTCAGAACACTATAGTGAGTTGGTGTGGTAACTTATAACAGTTTACTATATTGTATTATAGGATGGTTTGACACACACAGTGAAAATAGATAGAAGAAAAACTATTGGTGATTTGAGAATAGCTATTTTACAGGTATGAAAAATAATGGACTACAACATGATGATATGATCTTAGGAGGTTGGGGAACCTGCTATTATTGTTAATGATAGTATTGTCATACACATTGCTAAATATGTACCAGCTGGTCTTCATCTCTACGATCGTATCTCAGGTTTATAATGTTTACTTTGACCTTTAACTTTGACCTTTTATAGACGATGACACAAAGACGCTAATGGATTGTAATGTCGTTAAAGATTGTCATTTGTTTGTATGGGATGGTGTTATGGTGAGTGTTTTGTCTCTCTTGTCCAGTCATCTCTCTCTCCTTTAGGTTAATGGTGACATAGTACCTGTTGGCAAAGAAAATGAGCCTATTTATCTTCATATAAATTACCCTGGACCAGAAGGGATGGCTGAAGTCTCTTCGGGGTTTTCAAAAGATACGACACTTCTTGAGTTGAAGGTTAGACAGTTGTTATTATGCCATATTGTTATTCCTTTGCAGAAATATCTTGGATTAATTCTCAATTGTCCTCCTGGTAACATAACACTTAGTCTCGTAAAAAGATCAAGTATGATAGAATCATATGATCATTGTGTGATCTAAACTCCACCCACTTTAGCACGTTCAGGTG
Organism: Xestospongia muta; assembly: GCA_963693285.1. Lineage (NCBI taxonomy): Eukaryota > Metazoa > Porifera > Demospongiae > Haplosclerida > Petrosiidae > Xestospongia > Xestospongia muta. The sequence goes on from OY848927.1 coordinate 5,449,935, forward strand.
ATGCATCCATAATTTCTTTCTCTCCTAGTAAGGTATAGGCGTAATTAGGGGTGTGGTCAGTTAATTAATTGACTCATTTAGGATGGGTCCACTTTATCACAATTGTGTTTGGACAATGGAGACAGATTTACAGCTGAACAAAAAGTCAAAAAAGGATATAAATCATTTGCTCATTCTGTTGCTGATAAACAAAATAAAATGATTACTTTCTTAGTGGAAAACAGATGTGGAGTAAGGGGGTGTGGTTTATCAATGTAATCCATTTTGTCATAGGCCTCCAATGACGAATATCCAGTGCATCCTGTGGAAGTATCAAAGATGGAGGTGTGTGTTTGTGTGTGTGTGGATGAGATTAATATCTGTATATGTACCATTTAATGATTTACTTATAATTGTTTTGTTGTCATAGCAACTATTTCAAATCAAGCATCACATTCTTTCCCAACTTCGTCTTACTAATGTGGAAGGTACATATGAAAATGAGTGCACAATGGGTTAAATATTTCTCAGGTGGGGGTCGTCTACGTATAGATGACGATTTTCAAGGAATAGGACCTCCATTGTGTGAAGAACAAAGCGTCACTGATGCAGGGATAGAACCAGGTTGCCGTGTGATTTTAGAACCAGGTCATGCTCCTTTGTCTAACCAAGTAAGACATTTATTAATCCCCTTTATATAAATGTCTTCTTCTCTAGATAGTGTTAAAATGTTCTTTATCAGACAGTACAGCAGAGACATATGAAGTTTTGGTAGATAGATCTTGCAGTGTACAAGAGGTTAATAAAATAATATCATTAATGATGTTGCTCTTGTACATTTAGTGTTGTGCTGTTATGGTGGCTACTGTTGGATTACTAGGTAGTACTGTATGTATGTCTGTCTGTTCACTATCACAAATTTTAATTTTTTTTATTAGTTCATTCATTTATCTATCTATCTGTCCATTTACTAATTCATTTATCCATTTACTAATTCATTTGTCCATTTACTAATTCATTTATCTATTTTAGGTGAAGAGTGGCATCTTCGTAAAGCTAACTGGTGTGGAGAACCTGGTGAAATATTAGATGATGAGGTATGGTCTAGTTAGTATACCAATATGTGAAACCACGCCCCTTATTAGACTGCAACATTAGAACAGCTGCATTTGAGAGATGGAGATTATTTCCTAGTAAAAAGTGGCCGGTTGCCACCAAAGGTAGCATATATGATGTAATGATGATGTCACATGTGATATATTGATGATGTCATTTAGGGTTTTATTAGACTCTCTGTGTACTTGTATATTATGGAGAGACCTGGGGGTGTGGCTGATAAGGGTATACCCACTTTATTATCAGATTGGTTTACAGGAGGCACAAAAGGTACACATAATTTAGTCATGATGATAACATATTCTCTTAGTTGGTTTAAAAAGAGGATTAGATGAGGACGAGGATGAATCTGAGAGTATGGAAATGAGTCTACCAGAACAACAATTGACAGCAGGAGAAGAAATGACCACTTCTGCTAAGACTGAGGAAGTATGAACTAAAATGAGTGTGTACCCGTTGACTTTCTTTCTCTCATAGCTTCCTCTTCATGAGCAAGATCCCACTTGTCACTATCCACAGGTCTTTGGGACGCTCTCCCCAATAGGTGATGTAGAGATTAATAAAGATTCTACAGTAGAGAATTTAAAGGAGCACATACTAACACTGTCAACTGTAAGTTTTTTTCAAATCTTTTCCGATAACACACACTCCTTTGTAGCTTTCTGGTATTGATATACCTACTGTTGACTTTTTGAGAGTAAGAGATTTAACCAACGGTCGACCAGCTAGAATTTTTAAAGAAAAGACTCACACATTGAGGTATTATTCTTAGGAGAATTGAAAATATAATAATTTCTTTGATGTTTTAGACGATTAAAACTTTTATCAGGGAATCAAATTTGTTGTCAAGTTCTACCAAATGATGAACAGTTATCGTAAGTGACTATTAAAGAACACTTCAATTTTAGCCACAACATGTGTATGCAAATACTCTCTTTAAATTTATTTTATCTTTCTTTCTAACAACAGGGCAGGTTGTGTTGTCTTCAATATGTGTCTACGCCAGTTTGGTGCTAGGAGATATAGTGATCCCATTGAGGTATCTCCTCTCTTACCCTCGTTTTGCTTTAACATACTTGCAGGTCACGTATGATACAGCTCAATCAACCACACCCTTTGGATTACGCAACCATATAGCTCATCTCTTGGCCACACCCCCTGAAAGACTCGTTTTGGCAAAACACAAATTTGAATCTTTTCAATGGATCAGAATAGAAGACAGCCAACCACAGGTACTGAGACAACAAGAGAGATATAATTTATATATTTTATAGCATGGATCTGATAAAGGAAAGAAAGGGCGTCGAAGAAGTAGTGGAAAAAACAATGGAAGGGGTGGAGCTTCTGTGAACATTAAAAATGCTCCAATTATGTTACGTGATGGTGACATAGTTGGTGTCAAGGTGAGGAGGAGGCTTCCTTATTAATAATGGATGATATAACGTCTGCCTATGTTATCAGGAAGCCTTATTACAACCATGTGAGGAATGTACATTGTTTCCATAGCTACTGATCCTTTCAAAATTTAAGCAGGTTTGACCTGTTGTTCCAGACATGATCTGTCAACAAATATAATAGTCTTCTAATTGAATATTAGAAGTGGTTTCTCTTTCTTTTTATTTAGTAGTGAAGTGGTCTGTGGCTTGTTAACAAAGCTGTCTAGAAATAATGGCTTTATTCTCTTAATACATTATTATAGTCGTTATACATGTATATATACAAGTGCATGTAATGTACATGTACTTGAATATATACATAACATATATTATGTGTGGTTGTATAGTGTCTTTGTATAGTGTGTGAAGAGGTCAACCAATGTATGGCTGCCTTCTCTTTACTTACAAATTATCCCTTTGATGTAGTAATGATGTAATGATATAATAATTAACACAACATCTGTTTAGTCACACAATAATTCCATTGTCTATTCTTCTAGTTAATACATCTTGGTACTATGTCCACTAGTCTATTACTCATTGATAATATAACACTCTATAATTATTGTTGACCTTTTTACTATGACACTTTGATATTGGGGATTACTGTAATTCATAGTAAATGATGTACTCTGTTGTACACTAGAGAGAAACTTATGACTTGATGTAACTATATTCATGACCTGTTAGAATTGCCGATAAAACTTTGAATTATCAAATTACCAAATTTGTCATTGAATAGATGGATGGATTTATCCTTCATCTTTTGATTACTCAATCTATCTCTCTCAATTCACTATATCCTCCCATTTTTTGTGAAGTGTGTATTAAAATTTTTCATTATTGTTTTTCGGAGAAGTGAAGGCCCGAGTCTGAAAGTCGTGACTTAGTTGTAATTAGGTTACTTGTTTTTTTTAATTTCCCAACATGCCCTTCCACCCCTTTTTGTATGTCCTGGATCCCACCCACTACCCTCTTGAGAGACCTGCCTTAAAATGCCTGTGGGTATATTGTACACGCAACAGTTATTATATATCTAATGTGAAAGGCGGAGAGTGGAGGGATTTTTGGGTCGTTGGGTGGACAACCTCCTCTTGAGGTTATAGCAACCTGATAAGAACAAACTAGGGGTGGTAATGACTACTCTCTCTTTCTCTTTCTCTCTTATCCTCTCTCTCTCTCTCTCTCTCTCTCTCTCTCTCTCTCTCTCTCACACACACACACACACACACACACTCTCCCCCCTTTGGTCAGGATTTGCAATATGACCCAGAAGACAAAGATGACTTCTCCACGCCTGATGACAACAAGGGTAGAGCTATTCTCCTTGCTATTCAGGAAGATAAGCGACAAAGGTAAGAGAGAGAGAGAGAGAACTGTATTACATACCATACACTATGCTACAAACCCACTTACTAATAATGAAACTACTTAATACATTCAAAATCTTATCTGGTACTCCATCATTTTGAGAGAGCCTCTAAGGACACTCTCCTCAGCTGTTCTATCAGTTGACAATAGGATACTAGTAACCTTTGATTATTTGTTCAGACAAATTTGGTCACTTTAGCTCTTATCCTATGTCCACTGACTACAGTTATCATACTATCAGCTATGACTGTTGTATCAACTCACCACCTGTTAATCTATTGACACATACAATGCCCTCCTTGCTGAGTGCAAGGGACTTAAGTCACATGACATTTACATCTTACTGCTTTCACATGTTGAAACATGTTAGTATTGATAGCTGTGGTATAGAGGCTAATAAGAGTATTGGGTATGTTAAGAGACCGTTATATGAATGATGTGATAATTACAACTTTATTAATTGGCTTGGTGTTCAAATAACTTAGCCTTTCTCATTTTTTTAACTTTTTTTGTTTAACAAGGAGAAAGGCCAAATCTGATGATGACATTTTAGCAACTGAAGGTGGTAAGAAGAAAAGACAAAGAAGACCTGAAGTAGGTATCAAGATTTTTGTCCCAGACTTTAGTCAGGCGTCAATAACAGTACCAGAAACATCAACAGTTCTTGATTAATGTACATTTTTTAAATTGAAATGTTTAATGATTTGTAATAATTATTCTTATTCTTTCTCATCTAATTCGTTCAGTTAGTAAAGCTCCTTTGTTTTGATAAGGTCATATTATAGTAACTGTAAAGCTTCATTATATCGCTAACAATTATATCATGTCTTTTTAAAGATTTTTATCAATAATCATACGTTATAAAACAAAATGTCCAAACCAAAAAAAACAAAACTCAAAACATTTAGCTTTTTACAAAATTGGGTAGTTAGCAAAAAAACACACTAAAAGAAAAAATTTTTACAAAAACTATTAAGTAGTACAGCTCAGCTGCTGCTGTTTGATAATGAAGTCACATGGCATGTCACATGATTATCACAATATGGCAGCTATTAATGATATACCTGATTAAATGAGGACAATGTACAATATAATAATAACGATCTACCTGATGCTTAACGAGTGAAGTATTAAAAATAATTATGTTATAATGAAAAGGGTTGACTTAAGATAATGAGAAAAGTGAAATGGCATAACAGTGATATTTGGCAAAAATATGGGTAATTATAACACCCATTTTAAACAAAAGAAAAGGTTATCTGAAGTATCAAGTGTTATGTTGTATAAACATACAAAAACATTTCTATGACTCGGAATGAAAGAGGTCTACTGAAAAAACATGACACATACAAGGAGGATAATATAATATTAAATAGATTGGTATGACACAACGAGTTACAGCACAGCATTGAGAGTCTAAATGATTATTGTACATAATAAAACTGATGACTAAATGAATACACACACACACACACATGTACTACATATTTAAAGTAAACAAAGTTTATGATATAATGATAGATGGAGTCAAGATGGAGGGGTTTTTTGTCTTAATGTGATAGATATTATATTATATTGTATATATAAATATATATATATCTGGGCCAGATCATACAGAAGATCTAGTGGTGGGTACTATGTAATATAACTAACAAAACAGGTATTGTTGATTAGTGAATTATACAGCTGTTATTTGCGATTTTTTTAGTTTTCTTGAGGTAAAGCTAGGGAAGTTTTTTTCTTGCAAAGATGAGTGAATGAAGAAGGAGAGATAAAATATATGCAGTTATGTTTTGCTTGTTGAGTGAGTGAAGTTTTAAAGGACTTGAATTAGTTTTTAAAGTATTTAGTTAAACCTGATTTTACCAGACACTTGTAGTAGCAGCTGTGTTGACCTGAGAGAGAGAGAGAGAGAGAGAGAGAGAGAGAGAGAGAGAGAGAGAGAGAGATTAATGAATGCATTAATTTGATAAATTTGCATATTGTTAATTAATATATTAACTAAATTACAAATACTTAAACACACAAATACACACATCATTCTATTGTTGACTCTCCATTCAAACATAGAAACCATGACAACACTTACTGGGTCATTAATAAGCTTATCCAAGAAACTGTCTTCCTCTTCATGATAAGTATAGCCCAATGACTGTTTGCTGACCTAAAGTGGGAGAAAGAAGGCAGGTCTAGTACTCTCTCTCAAGATGAGTAATGCTACCACAAACACTTTCCTTGTATAATATTCAGAGGACAAGGTATGTCTAACTCGTTATATATACAAACACATTGAACTATAGTGGAGTAGGGTTAAGTGGTCTCTTGTTTGCCTGCTCTTGAAAGGAAATGGTCTGTAGTTATGTACACTAGGACTAGTTGTGATGGCAGTCAAGGCCTACATAGTGCTTTCTGTATAGGCTCACAATGAAACAAGCAATCGAATTAATTATTTTTTACTCGTTAATCAGATCATTAATAATTCATTAGGTAACGTTTAATAAACGTATTGTCTTTCGTTCTAATTGAAATTATGTTTAAATTTATATTTGTGGGTAATCCAAGTCGTCATGTGGTCTGAGTGTACTACCTTATGTGGTAACAAACCACTTACTTGTGAATTCACTGAGCCATTGATTTCAGGGTAGGTGGATGGATTGGGAGTTGGCTTCGTCTGAACAAGAGAAACAAAGGGAAGGAATATGAAGTGGTGCATTAACCAAAGGGAGTCAAATTATTAAAATGTGCATGTACCAGGTGACTAAATTTGATGGTATAGTGTGACTTTGGTCAACTAGACCTGAGAACAGAGACACCCACTGTTTGGAAACTGACCACTAAGCTCTCCTTCTGGGACTTAAAGGCAAAGATTAAAGCTATGAATTATTGCAAATTAAACCAACACTGCTAGATTGGTCTTTGAGTTTCAAAAAGTGTTTTTAGCCTCAAGGATTGTGGTTAAGAGTGGACAAAACAAATTTAATTAATTATACATGGCTATTATTATATTATGGCATTAAATAACTTTGGTTTTTAATTAGTTGATTTTGTCACTTTTAAATATTTCTACATCTAAGACTTACCACTGCATCAGTAGTAGAGGTTATACATCCAAGGCCACTAGCTTGTGCTGTGCTAACTGATGATAATGCATTGATGCCAGAGTTTACAGTACTTCCAAATGGCTCAAAGAAACTTGTCGTTGTGACTGCATTGACTGGTGAATAGATTGGCGAAAAACCATTAGCTGAGCTGTCCGAGTCATGATAGCTACTTAACTCGCTCTCGGGACGAGACCCAAATGTTGGAGACCAAATAGATCCTGCTGTGCCCTGTGATGAAGATTGATTTGGTGGTGCATTTGTTGTACTGGCTGCAGTAGTAGTATTGGCCCACATCTGTAGACCAATTAATTTGGAGGGCTGGATTGGAGGTATTCCAAGGTCTTCTTCTACGATACTTTCAGGCCATCCTACCATCATTCCAGGCTGAGTTGGAGCGCTGCTTCGACGAGAACGGGGTACTATATTGGAACGTCCGTATCCTATACCTGGTGGATCTTTAAGAGATAGACCATGAAACACATCAGTGAGGTCATCTTCCTGTTGATAACCAGCCGATAGAGGTGGACCAGTACGCATGGAGTCACCATAACTGTAAGAATTGTGTTTTACATAACCATTACTTCCATTACCCGTAATGGGACATTCCATACTTGGATACTGACTGCTACCACCTCCACCCATGCTAGAATGATAAGGTTTGTTGACGTGAGAATAGAATCCACCAAGTCCATTGACTTCCAGTGCTCCTGTTGATCCGTGAAGTGTTGTGAGACGCGTATGTTCTTGACTGAAGTCTTGAAATGTACGAACTGCTGTCGGTGTTGCAGGAAGTGATTGAGGGTGAACGACTGATGATTTGCCGAGGGATTCAGGATTGAGAGGATTATGAGGATCAGGGGGAGAATGTGTGGGAGAATGATCCTGACAGGAGAGAGGGGGGGGGGGGGGGGCAAGATAAACGAATACACTTTTATATCTTGAATACTTACTACAGATAGCATGAATTGACTCATGTCACTTTCATAAGAAGCGCGAAGTTTAGCACTGATGAGAGACTCTGCTTTTTTACAGTTATCAATTGTACCTAGAATGGTAATGGTTCTCTCCATATTATAAGCAGTGAGGTCTTTAAGTCTGCAAGAAACAAATAAGAAGTCGAAAAGTATGAATGCAAAAATCAAATAATTGAGAATTAGTTTTTAACACAATACAGTAACAAAAGATTTTATCTTTTTTAAATAACAAAAGGATTGGGTTTAAGATAGAGAGGGAGTAGTCTATAACAAAATGTGGAGATGCTATCAGGACTAAATTGTAGGTGATAATAGATGAGACTGCAGACAAGAGAAAATTTCAAAGTTTTGACAGATTCAAGCCATACAGTAGTCCACCTGTGTCCTAATAACAACCATAACTATTGATAAGGTTGCATTTGGGGACGATAAGGGGAGAGAATTCATAGAGATTGGAATGTAGAAACGGCATTCATAAGGTCATTGTACATACAGTTGTTGATACATTGGTTATACTAACTTCCTTCGCCCATCCTCATGACTAAACCCTTTCTTATGGGATAGGTTTGCAATTGTTTTTTAAATAATATAATTGAGGTTGGTACAATTCTTTGGTTCTGCTCTGAGGGCATATTCAACTTTATCTCATATTATGGGTGAGTAAGTGTTGGGAAAGTCCAGCCCAGCACACTATATCAATAAAAGATATCTAATTCTTATCAGTACTATGAAACTCTACAATAGTATAAAAAGAGGTAGAAGTGACAACGGACTTATATGTATATTACAAGAACTAATAGCTGACCGGGTACAACTGATATGTTATTTTAACTGTCTGTGTAGTAAGTACCCTGTAGTTTTAGTATTTGTATTATTTCTACAGTGCTGGTTGGTATTCTTAGATAAGATGTCTTACTTGGAGATGGTAATCTTAGTCCCTGACTCTGCCATTATACGTTTTAGTGTGTTACCACCTTTACCTGGTGAAGAGAAGAGAGTGTTTGTTATTATTTGCGCTCTTCAAAACATTTCAGACAAGAGGGTGTGAAAGAGGAGGTTCTTTCTTACCTATCACACGCCCAACAAGTTCATTGTGGGCAAGTATTTTCAATGGGACAACTGGTAATGGTTCAAAGTGATGTTTACTGGAGAGAGAGGGAGGGAGGGAGGGAGGGAGAGAGAGAGAGAGAGAGAGGGAGAGAGAGAGAGAGAGAGAGAGAGAGAGAGAGAGAGAGAGAGAGATCGAAGGTTAACAAAATCAATGAACAATTATCATTATTAATAGTATCAGGTGATATTTCCTTTTGTGGTAATAAACTGACATCACATGATTAAGTGTATATAATATCAATTAATTTAAATGTAACACTAATTTATAATGGACACATTTCAATACCACAGAACACAATAACATAAAATGATTTTCTATATTACAGCTGCTCTTTACACATCCCGTAACAATGGACAGTGTATTAAGTATAAAATGTTCATGTCATAATTTGTAACACTCGCTTGTTCTTATCATAATATATTTGATCATTATGACACGTGGAATAAATTAAGTAAAGTTTTTAGTCAGCACTTAGTTTGACTAAGAGAGTATGTTTAGAACATTCTTTTTAAGTTCGTGACACTGTCACTGTCATCATTATTACACACATGTTGTATGTGCATATGATGATGCAGGAGTGTGTCACAGGATAAATGATATCACATATCAACAATAATAACTTTATAATTAAATTTGTACTATATTTGCATTTTCTCACTAATAAAATATGACATAGTTTCATTAACGTGGCTACCACTCACCCATTCTCAAAAATACTTCCATTAGTTGTCAGTAATTCGTTCTGCATTATACGCATAATCTGGTAACAAGCTTCAGTACAAGACTCAGGTCCTCCTATAATTGTTATAGCCTGCATAAGGAGAAAGAATCGATCAGTAATTGTACAATTATAATTAATTATTTGTTTGTATTGAGAAGTTTTTATGTACACAAAAATTGGTAGTGCTACCACACCACACAGCTGCATATAAGACTTCCACACCACAAGGTGGAGCTAGACAAGCAATGTGCAATAAACTACTTGATTACCACAAACCCACAACAGGTCATGTGATAAATATGAAACAGTTTGTGGTTATTTTACATGCAATGCACTTAATATTAATATTTTATTACACGTTCTATTTACCTTCTCCATTGATCCTAAATTTTCTCTCCTATGGACGTCCACACGGGCTTTGGTGAGTTGTGTAATGTGTCTTATAGTAGCACCATCTTTGCCAATTATAGCACCTACCATTTCTGATGGTACAAGAATTCTAAACAAAAGGAAAATTAAAAAAAACATGAGAAGAGATTTCTAAAAAAACAAGTAACATCACGTATAACATAGAGCATTGTTACATAATATTTCAAAATATAGATGAGTACATAGTAACAGGTGACTTGACTGGTTTACTAGTATCATGAGGGTATAAAGGAAATTGGTCTGAGATCTAAGGATGACTTTGAGGCGTGTTATATACAACATGTGGTAGGAAGCCATGTTCTAGTTAACACTACAGACGCATGTTTTCAAACATAGACACTGTGACTGAGTCATCCCATTTGACAGCTGGTAATTTAAATTTTTAGAGAGAGTGTGTGTGTTGGAGTAATTCTGTCTACATTAGCATTACAAAATTTGAATGCAGAGAATCTCGTGAAGTCTGACAGTAGTAACATGTAGATATAAAATTTTTGATAAGATATATGATAGATTTTATGGTCAGCTGAATCCAATGGTTAGGATGCCAAGTTATGTAAGTGGACAAGTACATTATTGTATAAGAAGACCAGACAGTGGATACAAAAGAGCACAATCCTTATACATAAGTGACCAGACATTTGGTGCAGATATTGTATTGATAGTTTTCATTAACCTTAAAGGAAATTCGTTGTTTCCTTTAGATGGGGAACTGGGGATAGAACGACGTCCATTTTTCATACCTCCAGCTGATCCAGAAAATATAGTTTCTCCTAAAACAGTACACTAAGATATGTGGGTACGTGTGTGTGTGTGTGTGTGTGTGTGTGTGTGAGAGAGAGAGAGAGAGAGAGAGAGAGAGAGATCTGGTGATTTTGGTACAATAAAGTTTTAACTCTCTATTATGCAATATAACACTTATTTATTGCCTTGTCAGCACTTTATAAGGAATTCTACTATAATTAAAGGCACTAGTAATTATCCAGATACTCAATAATATAGTAATACATTTAAAGACAGATTTAACATCAAAATTGGAGGGAAAAACTAGTACTCTATCTGATTTAATTAATGTTTAATTACCTTTAAGGGAACCTCATCGCTAGAGTAGAGTGAAGCAGCTCTGAAGTGAAAGAAATAACAAAAAAAACACATGACATTACAATAATTAACACTTTAGTAAAATGAGAGTTAGCCTAATCTACCACATGCAACCAACCTTTGAGCTTGTTCTAAAGACTCAAAACTGACCAGCACTCTCTTAGCTCCAAAATCAGCTACAGAAAAGAGAGAGAGAGAGAGAGAGAGAGAGAGAGAGAGAGGAAAGATGTATAATGTATTGTAGGAGTATTTAATGAGACACAAGTTGTGTAGTATAACTAAATTAAGTGGCTGCTGGTACATCTTTAACTAACCACAAATATAGTAAGCTAAAACTAGAGTAACTAAGTGTACAGCAGTAAACTTTACAGTATTTCAAAGATGCAATAAAACAGACCATGAGCTCTAACATATTATTATACATACATATATACTTAAAACTTACAGGGTTGGTTGTCCTCTATCTCTATTTTCATGACCGGTCCTATAGTTTGGTTGAAGAAGTTCTCTATAGCCTAGAATTAACATATTGTGTATATGAAATAGTACATATCAGAAGGGTAACATTGACGCTAGCTAGCTCAAGTACCTCTAATGTCATGTGATGCGGTATGTTGGTCACTTCAACAACGCCTAGTTGAGATCGGCTAATGGACACAAAGAAACAGCAAAGAGTAAAAATGGAAGAGGTAATAATGATGGTATAGACACTGATAATTGGTATTATTATTATGCACATTTGAAGTGGTATTTCAAGTCTAAGATGACCAGTTTCTATGATTGGAACTGGCTTCTACAGGAAGTATGGTTTTGCAGCAACTATGGCTGCTGGTATCAGATTCCTTCCATTCAGTTTTAATGTACAAATAAGTTGCTTACCGACTGCTCAATCTCTGTTGATGTGCTGGTTCCACGATCATCGGATGTCCTAAAGCATCGGTGCCTAAAGAAAGAAAGGTTTGAACAAGTTTAAACTCGCTTTCTAGTGGTCGTTGGCAGCCACTTTAGGCACTTATATCAGGTACATTACGCTTCATTGGTTTTGTTTTATTCTCGCGAAATCAATGGCTCTATTTATGAATGCTCGAGTGGGAGAACTCAGTCTGCAGGAAAACGTTATCCTTTTCATATTATTGTGCATGAAAGCATGTCATTGCCGCCATAGCTATCGCCTGTTTCTTGTTAAAACTTTACAGCTACCGCCAGATCGCCCAGAATACAAATATAGGGGAGGTGGCTCACCGTTTAACACTCTCATGACATGATCAGCTTGTAGTGGACTTTCCATTTCTACAAAGGCGTATCCATTCTTCATCAGAACTTCTCTAACACAGCCATATCTGCCGAACAAAGCTCTGATATTCTTCTCGTCTCCTTCCTCTGAGAGATTACCCACATAAAGTTGGGTCATCCTTCTGCAGCAATAAATTCTGGAGCACAAATGAAGTTGTTTAGTTGAACTGCCTTGCTGGTCTGTGATTATATTAGCTTGCTCTTTGCAGACCTTTTTTATGAAGCAAGCACTACAAAGGCTTCGATGTGGGCAGAGCTGGCTTCTTTAAAAAAAGAATAGGCGTTCCAACCGAATTGGTTTCATTGTAGAAATTCATTATTATCGGTGGAGCTCGTGATTATTGTTAATAACCAATCTTTCTCAAAATATTGGAGTCTTAAAAAACAAGACATCATAAAGAATAGCTCACTTTATTGGATTGTAGCACACAAGAAGAATAAAAATAAAATGATATAAACACAATATAATTATAAATAATATTTTTGAAAAATTAATATAATAGACTTGTAACAATTGTAAAATTAATCAATTGTAGAAATTAATTGGGAGGTTATGATCTTGAGCTGGGAAGTAATTTGCAAATGTCTTCAAATTTAGGTCTTTTTTCAGCTTCATAATCATGACATTGTTCTTTTATTTGCATCAATTCCTCAGGACCATTTAATGGCCTGCATTGTGGTATGTGTGTGTGTGTGTATGTGCACGATAGATAGATAGATAGATAGATAGAAAGATAGAGAGAAATAGAGAGAGAGAGAGAGAGAGAGAGAGAGAGAGAGAGAGAGAGAGAGATGCATTAACAACAGTACAAGAAGACTATATACACAATATTACAGTCACTATATAACATTACTTGCTCATTGCTATCGTACGTAGTGCTTATCAACACACTTTCATTTGGACTTCCTGGGAGAGCCAAATAACTAGCCATCAAGTTGACTAAGACATTGTGACAGAGTGGTTATCTAAGCCTCCTATCTCAACAGTTGTGACTAGTATAGCATTAAACTAAAGATCACACTTTGCTTAAACAGACAATCACATGTGGCAAGTATACCTTCAACAACCCCTACATGGTTTGTTGAGTACTCCTGCGAAAACTCAGGGCCGAGGAATGTCGTAGTATTATTATATCCCTTGGTTGTGCACTCATTGTCAATGAGGTCAAATTATGATAGAAGACAAATTAATATGCTTCGTTGGTCATCAACAAGTCTAACATTGACGCTCTACGCTATATACAATTGTTTCTTATACTAAAATACATTAAGATTAAATAGATAATCATACATTGACTATTATGTACATTTATTGTTGTGAACTGTTAATGTGTATTGTACTTAGCATTACCAATATTCTCTTTGTTGGTAAATAGGAAAATAGATATTTTAACTCGAGAGATGCTTTAACAATTACTAACCATGGATGCATTAGCGTCTTTTGCTCAGCCATTTCAACAACTTCTTGCACTTTACACGACTCTAGTGGCAAGACACCATAGCTTGCAATTTCCCAGAGAAGAACTCCATATGACCTAACAATTTTAATACATTGCTTTCCTTTTTGCAGACTTACCATACATCAGAAGCTGAAGTGAATATACCATATAACAGCGACTCTGGTGCCATCCACCTAACTGGTAATACAGCACGACCGGCAATTCTATAATATTCCTTTTCTTGGACGCCACGAGCCATGCCAAAATCAGCCACTTTGACTTCTAAACTTGGACCAACTACAAAAGATATAGAAATGTTACCAGCTGGTTATTATATAGAATATGAATGTACCCAAGCAGTTTCTTGCTGCCACATCTCGATGTACATATTTCTGGCTTTCCAAGAAAGCCAAAGCATTGGCAATCTGTGAAAGAGAAAGTTTATTATCATCATCACTGCAGTGACTTACATCTCCTGCAAATCTTATCTGATGATAAATACCAATAAGTGTAGGATCACTTGACTTTGGTCTGTAAGAGGAATAAATTTGATTTTTAAAAAAAATTTGATGATAATAATTTAATCAAAAATAAGGAATATATCGCAAGTTAATGTTTCAAGTGTTCATGAATGCTTTGAAGGAGTAGGTGTTCACAATTTACAAGTTAATATGATGGATGATCTCATTGTCTGACCTGTGTTTGACTAAGAAACTTTGTAGATCACCATAGGGCATGTACTCTAATATCATTAGTGGGGCACCTTCTGAATACTGACAATTAACACCTAATGAGACAAGATATTTGTTTGGAGACAATAAATGTTGTTAATGATCTGATGGATATCAGTTTAAAACAGGTTGATAATATGAATATACAGACAGATGGAGAAATGGATGAATGGAAAGATGAATGAATGAATGTCATTGAACCTAGTAAGCTGACGATGTTAGGATTAGCAAATTTTTTCATTAAATCTATTTCCTCTAAAAATTTCTTAATATCTTCATCCTCTATACTTGTGAGGGTCTTTACAGCAACTGGTAATTTATCACGATAACCAGCTATATTCTGAAAGAGAAACATGTACTCATTGAACACACATTGAGACTATTTACCATTGCTTTCATTAACAACACTTTACCAAATTGACCTTCTCCTATTTCTCTAAGATAAGTAAGTTGAGTTCGATCATACTCCCAATCCTGTTATAAAGACACACCCACTGTCCTCATCAATAGTTATTAATTAATTCTTACATCTTCTTTTCTATCTTTGTTGTATTCAAAGAACTCAACTGAAGGGCCCATGATACCAAATTTTGGCCGCAGCGTATAGGAGCGTCGACTAGATCTACTGCGTATTCTATGAGGTGCTGCCCGTCTCTCAATAGAGTTTGATTTCTTTGAGGAGTATAATATAATATAATATAATATTTATTAATTAATTATTAATTAATAAATAAATTACCCCAGATTTTATTTCATCATTAAATTTCATTGCCGAGTATCCGTGTTCAATATTTTCAATGGCTATTGAACTAATTAGTTCACCTTTCTATAAATTGATGGATGGAGTGGATGAATAGAGGAATGGATGAATGAATAAAGGAATGGATGAATGAATAGAGAATGGATGGAGGGATGGATGTATGGATGAATAGAAGAATGGATGAATGAATAGAGGAATGGATGGATGGATGGAGGAATGGATGAATGAATAGAGGAATGGATGGATGGATGAATAGAGGAATGAATGGATGAATGGATGAATGAATAGAGGAATGGATGGATGGAGGAATGGATGAATGAATAGAGAAATGGATGGATGAATAGAGGAATGGATGAATGAATAGAGGAATGGATGGATGAATAGAGGAATGGATGAATAGAGAAATGAATGGTGAATGGAGGAATGAATAGAGGAATGGATAGATGAATAGAGGAATGGATGGATGGATGGAGGAATGGATGGATGGATGGAGGAATGGATAAATGAACAGAGGAATGGATAGATGAATAGAGGAATGGATGGATGGAATTACTTACATGTTTACTACCTAAGTCAGTTTCATCTAAACTTTCTTCTAATTTCTTAGATTGTCCATAGTTTGGATTGGGTCTCAAGCTGGCTAATTTATAACGTAATCTCTGTAGTTGATTAGAATGATTATTATTTTCTAGTCCTGGTAATTCATCTATACTGCCTTTTGTATGGACTTGATAAATTCGACGAAGAGACTTGTTTTCATTCCTACAATGCATAAAAATTAATATTAGAGCAAGTCTACCTGAGAGTATAGTACGTGAATACAACAAATATAACTGTTACCTTCTTTTAATGCAGACAATTAGTACGATGAACAATAAAACAATACTGACAATAATAACTGCACTACCTATAGCAGCAGGTACAATAATAATAATAATGTTAGTAGTAGGAGTAGTGTTTAATATAGGTGATGAAGAATGAAGGGTACTTGAAGGGACAATGACGATAGTTGAAGTACTCGCAGAAGGAACAACAGCAATAGTTGAAGTAGTTGAAGTACTTACATCAGGCATGATATTCAATGTTCCTATCAGTCTAAAGGTTGAGTTGTATGTATCAATTATAGACTGTAAATCAATTGTATTGTCTAGGAAATTAAAAGAATAAGATCCATTAATGTTTCTTGTTATAACTTGTACAAACCTGTTTGTCCAGCTGATATACTAATACTCATTGTAATGTTAACAATAGTACAGTTTCCTGGACTAAGGAGGATGCCACTACTAATTATCAGACCTGTATCGAGGGAGAGAAGAGGATCTGATAAGATTGGCTTTCCAGTGCTGGCATTGTAGATAATTCGTAGGAATGAGCTGTATCAAAAGATGATATAAAAATAAAATATCATAACATGTGTCCATTCATCCATTATTTGTTTGTTCATCTGTCCATTGATCCATCTGTCTACGTTGATCCATCCATTCATTCATTGATCCATCCATCCATTCATTCATTGATTGATCCATCCATCCATTCATTCATTGATTGATCCATCTATCCATTCATTCATCCATTTAACATACCCATTCATAGATCTGCTCATCATAACTGGTACTAGGTTTTCGTTTAGCCAAACTATTGTACATGTAATGTCATTTTCTTGAGAATTCAACTGACGTTTGACAACATGAGACTCATCTTCAAGAGAGAATGAGACAGACACACCATAGACTGTGTAAAGAGAAGATAAACGAACAAGAGTTGCAGAAAAGGGTGTGTCAGATACATTAAGTGTGGATCTCTCTTGAGTTATATTCAAGATATCGGGTCCTGATTCTAAGAAATGGAACAATAAATTGAGAAGATAATGTTTATACATGTTACTACACTTTAGAGTTATAGAGTAACATAATCAGTGATTTACAAGGGCATTATTTTATCAAAGTGCATTGTAAGTACAAGTACAAGTAATCATTGTTATTCTAGTTTACATAAAATTATGTATGTGCTTTTAAGTTGTGATCATTAAAATAACATATGTACTTATCACACACACACACACACACACACACATACACACATACACTTGCCATATTTGACAAAGATGCTAAATCCTCCTACATCATGATAGTTTATTTAAACTGTGTGCTTGCACAATGGTAAGTCAAATACTTCACATGAAGAGCATTGTTCTATACAAATCTCATGACATTTACTTTTAACAACATGAATTAGTCAATCAGAAATGTGAGGTAGTTTTGTAATGTTAGTCTATCCAAAATGTACACACACACACACACACTTATTGACCTACTTCTTGTAATGCAATCAATGCCATTTGATGCTAAGACAGTCGAAGCTGGACAAACACATTGGTACATCATGTCTGCAGGATTTATGATACATTCGTGTACACAACCACAATCTACTGGTATTATCTCCACATAACCATCTCCATCATTCCAACCAATAGCCTCTCCATTGATATTGTCGTTAATCAGAGAATATCCACCTCCTCCCGGTATTGCTGGACCATCATAAATGACGCTCCCTCCACCAAATCCTCCCCCTCCTCCACCTTCACTACATCCACCACCACCTCCACCAAATCCTCCATTAATATTTTGAAATGGCAAACCAGTCTCATTGGAACCAAATCCTATTATACAATCTAATCCGCCTGTTCCAAAATTATCGTTTTTACTCAAAGGATTGCCATTAATCTCAGCAGAGTCAGACGTTGAAGAATTCCATCCTGATCCAGCACCTGAGATCTTTTTATTAATGTTTGGTCTATTACCAAAGTAACCTCTAAATTTTCCATTCAGATTAGTTGCATCAATATCTGTGGGACGTGCATTGATCCATCTTTGATAGAACTCTTTTTCTGTTTCATTTTCAAGTATAATTTCTGTAAGGTTTCCATTAGGAATATAATAACGAATTGCAGGGTTAAAAATGGCAGAATAGTTTATTTCTAATGAGGTACCACCTCCTCCTCCAGCAAGTAGATATGGAAAAACAGATTCGTCATAATGTCCAAAAGAATTGGTAGGCCAGATCATACTTACTCCACCTCCTCCTCCTCCACCGAGACTTTGATATATCGGTGAACTGGATACATTCATCCATTCTTCCAGACATTCACTGGCTTTTGTCAAGTTCTCTGGTGGTGACTTACATATTTCATAATTAGGGTTTGTATCACAGGGACCTACCCCTTTCTGCCCAACAAGTATCAGTACAGTATCGTTAATACCTTCCTTTATGACAAGTTGACCTTTGAGAACAGCTCCAAAGGAGATCTCAGTGTTACATAACCCCCTCCCACCTCCAGCACCTGCAACAGTGACATTGTACATACCAGATTGTGGAAACTTGAATCCTTGACCACCTAGAAAACCTTGGATTTCAGGATCATTGTTTAAAACTCCATTAAAAATTAGAGGAGATTTAATTGATCTGTAATAGCTCATACAATCATTG
This sequence comes from Xestospongia muta, assembly GCA_963693285.1. Taxonomy (NCBI): domain Eukaryota; kingdom Metazoa; phylum Porifera; class Demospongiae; order Haplosclerida; family Petrosiidae; genus Xestospongia; species Xestospongia muta. The sequence goes on from OY848927.1 coordinate 5,468,980, forward strand.
AAGGTGGGACCAACACGTCCTGAAGCATTACACGTTGTAAACCTGTATGTAATATCTGTGAGGTCTGGAGAGAGAGAAAGGTGAAAGTTTATGTGGGAGATCAGAAACAATTAGTGATTATTGACTATGCATTCCTCTTTATATCAGCCACTCAAACATAACCAATACCGGTATGCTAGTCAATAAATTATTAGAGTGTCACATTAGATTAGTGTCAGTGGCACTAATCTAATAACATGTACAGTCTTCCATTACAAGCTATGCACATAAAACATTAGACAGTCTTCATTGTGTTTACACTCTGACTTGGCTCAATACTCCAAAAAGCATTATCATTACTAACTACACACCATTTATCTAGAGGTACATGCTCGATTATCTCATGTTATACTCAAGGAATACATATCATATTATTATTATCTCAGTTTATAGACTATTTCCAATATTCTCTCTCGTATAATGATGCAATGATGATTGATACACAAGGCCATATACCTTATATGGTAGTCTGTTGTGTTAATTTAATCATCATTTATCCAAACCAAGTGAAAAAATGAAGTGGTAGTTTCCTTTAACAATGAAACAGCAAACATATTGAATAGCTTGTTCTTTGAATTATAACTACAATTAATTATCAGGTGCTTTCACAATCACACGTTTGTCAATTTCCCAATTCATCCATCCAATAATTTACTATTAATAATGTACACATTGAATCGACGTCTGTAGTAATAGTGTCTTTACTACTGCTTAATGTTTGTAGTACTATGTATATCACTAATTTGTAAAGATATTTTACTTACTTCTCCATTCTAAACTGCAATTAGAGGCCAGAATATTAAACAGCAGTATGAAAGAGACCAGTATTATTTGTGCCATTATATTTGTAGTGATTCTGCAATGATGAGTATTAACTCAGATTATAGAACTATATATTCTATGAGAAAATACACTGGTCAGTGATTTCATGTGATAGAATTGTAACACACAGATTAGAGAAATATAGAGGACTTACTTTTATTGAGTTAACAATCCTGTTGTTCGTTATACTTCGTCAGTTGTCTATCATAACTGCAAAGTATTTCGATGCAGGGAGTGCAAGGTAGGCGTGGCTCAATTAACAATGAATATTGTTAGCTGTTGCACAAGTGGTGTGTAATGATGGTGTCTGGTTTGTGGAAAATCATGTAAGTAATTAACATCATTTAACAGTACTATGGCAGAAAAGAGAGAGGAAAAACAGCTCCAGAGTGATGATCAGACTGTAGAAAAAGACTTATCAGTGGAGGAAAAGAGAGCCAATGTTGATGTTGTCTCTGCCATAAAGAAAAAAAATAAAGGTCAACAAAAAAGAGGATGGTACTATGGTGAATACAGAGGGTCATATCATCAGCCATGGTATCACAAGAGACGAGATTATTGGGGACCAACTGGACAATGGCATCAACATGGCAGTCATGAGACAAGATGGAGACAATATGAGACTAATGATACAGGTAGAAAAAGATGGACGCACTCACAGACAGGAGGGGGGCATTGTGGAACAGGAGAAGAGACAAGAGCAAGAGGGAGAAAGTGGAAGGGACAAAAAGAACTGGCTAAAGCCAAAACAGTTTCTTCTGGTGAAACAACAGAGCTGATCAATTCTAAAAATAAACCTGAGGATAAATTTCAGGAACAATGGATTCAGTCCTCAGAGGAACATCTTAAAACTACAGTAGAAAAAAATTCAGAGAAATCTGAAATAAGAATACCAAAACAGAAATATAATAACACAAAACGAACCAATCATAGAAGAGGTTATTATCGAGGGGAGAAGAGGATCGTCCCCTCAGCTCAAAGTGATGAACTAGTTCAACAATTAATGGGAGGCCTTTATGAGTGTATGGTGTGTTGCGATCGTGTCAAAAATCATCAGGAGGTGTGGTCTTGTCCATGTTGTTATCACATTTTTCATCTTCGCTGTATTGCTCGGTGGGCCAGGTCTCCAGCTGCTACTACTATTGAAGGTAGGAGTGGTTTATTGCTAATTATTAAGTAACTGTTCTTTATAGGCCAAACTGATAATGGATGGCGGTGTCCAGGCTGTCAAAATCCCTCGACTGTTATCCCCTCTCTCTATAAATGTTTTTGTGGGCGTGTCACAAATCCAGCACAACTACGAAGTAAAAGTGATATGTCAGTACCTCACTCTTGTGGAGAACCCTGTCGTAAAAGATTAAATACATCATCTGAATCACCTTGTCAACATAAATGTCCTCAACTTTGTCATCCTGGACCTTGCCCACCGTGTCCTGTGATGGTAACCAGGAAATGTCCCTGCGGAAAGTCAAGGTCTGTTTATCAGTCCATCTGTGTGTCTGTTTATGTTAGTTCTATTGTTTTGTTGTTTTGTTAGTTCACATGTTCGTTGCAGTCTTTATAATCTTCTACCTTCATGTGGCAAAATATGTGGTAAAGTATTAAATTGTGGCTTACATAATTGTGCAGATATTTGTCATGAAGGTGAGTCTCCTGTTAAAACCTGTTATACAAAGAACATTCTTATAGCTTACTAAAGTTATTAATAGTTATAAAACAATATAGAGTATGCTGAAGAGAATCAATTAACATTAATTAGATATTAAGTACATTTTAGTTAATTGAGTGTTCCTATTAGGACAATGTCCAGATTGTACATTACCGGTTGAAATTACTTGTTATTGTCAAAAAGAAATGAAAAAAGTAGCTTGTGGTCAACTAGCACAGACAATGGGTGGAGCTAACAGAACGAACTATTGTTGTGATCGGACATGTAATAAGTTAGTGGAATGATGTGTGTGTATCATTTTATCTAACTAACTCTAGACCTCTCGCATGTGGTAATCACACATGTGAACTACAGTGTCATCAAGGGGAATGTCCTCCTTGTCCCCTTTTGCCATCAACTATCTCCTATTGTCCCTGTGGAGCCACACCCATTTCAAAACTCCTCCCAGAAGGTGTGGTTCGAATGTCTTGTCTAGACGATATTCCAACGTGTGATAATGTATGCTCTCGACCACTCCCATGTTTTGAATATTCTGAAGGTACAATGTTATTATCTTTGAATTTGAAATTACTTCATTATAGATTCCAGCCACTTGTGTTCTAGTCTCTGCCACATAGGAACATGTCCACCTTGTACTTTGACCTCTGTTGTTTTGTGTAGATGTGGCCGAACTGAAGAGAGGGTACCATGTGCAGAGGTCGTTAAGAGGGAGGGGTTTGTCTGTACAAAAAAATGTGGGCGCAAGTTAAATTGTGGTCGGCATCAATGTCAAACTAAATGTTGTGTAGTAAGTAATGTTTAGCCATGCCCCTTTTTTAATGTACTTGTCTAGTCTGATACCCACACTTGTGAACGAATTTGTCGACGGAAACACGACTGTGGAAAACATACATGTCCAGATGTTTGTCATCCTGGGAGGTGTGGTCCTTGTTGGAACATTAGTGAGTTCAGCCATCTCTCTCTCTCTCTCTCTCTCTCTCTCTGTCTATCTGTATTTTTATCAAAGTTCTTGTTATCTATATATTATTAGTTACCAAGAAGTTTGTATCATTAGTGACATTAAAAATTTATTGATACAATTGCAATTTTTTTTTCAACATGTAAAAACTAACTTTATTACTTAAGGTTATGAAGAACTTACTTGTCACTGTGGTGGTGAAGTTATGTTACCTCCTATCCCTTGTGGGACTGCTCCACCCACATGTGCACGTCCATGTGCACGAGTTCACTCCTGTGATCATCCAGGTAATAATGTTGTGAAGATGGTTATTTTTAGTAACAGTGATTTGTTTCTATTTTTAGTAACACATAATTGTCACTCTGATGAGACCTGTCCACCTTGTACTTTCTTAACTGATAAAATGTGTATGGGTCAGCACGTAGTGAGTTAATTTTATTCATTGATTGTTGCCATAGTGACAACAGTCCTTGCTTGTTTTAGTTAAGGAACTATATCCCTTGCCACCTCAAAGACATCACCTGTGGGAAACCCTGTGGGAAACCACTTCCTTGTGGTATGCACTCCTGTCGTAAGATCTGTCATAAAGGAGTATGTCAAAAGGAGGGAGAAAGTTGTACACAGCCTTGTACTTCAGAACGTAAATACTGTTCTCATATTTGTGGTGCTCCATGTCATCCTGAAAGTGAATGTCCAGATCTCCCTTGTAAAGCTAAGGTATATATCAGTTATGTAATATCTAACATGTGACAGTCACATGACTTGTATTTTAATCAGGTAACATTGACGTGTGACTGTGGACGTTTGAAACAACAGGTTCTTTGTCTTGCATCTGGTGCAAATGTAACCAGTCAAATCTTTCACAAGTAAGCCATGCCCATTTCAAACCAGTAACCAAATCTATCTCTTCTATAAGATTACATAGTGGAGATCTTGTCACTATGATGAGGGAACTACAGAGCGGACAGAGTATTAAGATTGATAGTGTTACTATGAAAACAGCACAAGATAGAAAGTATGATAAAATCTTTTATTACACGATAATTGTGTAATTTATTTAGATTAGAATGTAATGAAGAGTGTGCACAGTGGGAACGTAACCGTAAACTTGCTGAGGCTTTTGAGCTCTCCGACGTTGACCACTCCCCTAACTTAGCCCCAGATTACTCCACATACTTACAAGAACAAGCCAGGGAGAACCCTTCATTAATAGCTAATATTGAAGAAGTATTAAAAGGTTTAGTCGAAGGTTTAGCAATAAAGGGCGGAACTTCAAGCACACATTCTTTTAAACCAATGAAACGAGAACAGAGACAAGTCATACATGAATTAGCATTGTATTATAATTGTGTAACTACCAGCTATGACGCTGAACCACATAGAAATGTTGTTGTCACGGCAAAAAAGTGGGTGGACTTCACTCAATCATAGTTATATTATGACTTTTTTCCTTAGATCTTCTTTTGTTCCCTGTCAAACTTTAAGCCAGTTAGTCAATTCAGCTAAACTCAAGGTTATGCCATTACCTGTAAATTCAAGTACTGCACAATTAAAACTGGTTCCTATGTTACCAGAGACTCATACCAAATCAATTCCAGACTACTTCAATGATCAGGATGTATGATGTGTGTGTCACTGATTGTAATAATTGTTTCTATATTTAGCCTATAAGATGTCATATACAATATTTATCATATCAGACAATGTACTATATTTAGCATATAATAGATGTCATATACTATATTTAGCATATCAGACAATGTACTATATTTAGCATATAATAGATGTCATATACTATATTTATCATATCAGACAAAGTGCTATATTTAGCATATAATAGATGTCATATATTATATTTAGCATATCAGACAAAGTGCTATATTTAGCACATTTACTATTTATGAATCTATTTATAAGGGATCCAAAACTTCATTATCATGTTAAATAGTAGAGTTAATTGGTCATTGTATCATGATATGATTTTAGTGAAAAATGTTGGTAACAGCTGTTGTTTTTACTAGTGACTTGTTTAAAATAGTCAGTAATTTCATCAACTGTCTTTCCTTTTGTCTCTGGAAGAAGTAAAAACATGAAAACCCAAAATAAAGCACTGATTACACAGAAAAAGATGAAAGGGTAGGGTTTGAGGTTATCCTGTAATAATAAAATCAATTAATTAATTAAGTATTTAATTAACATACCAACATGAAGGGGAATGCAAAACCGATAGCAAAATTAGTAAGCCAGTTCACAATGGTTGCTATGGAGACAGCAAATGGTCTAGCCTCTTGTTGGAAGAGTTCTGATACCATTAACCAAGGAATGGCACCAGGACCCAGTGCAAAACAACTAGTAATACCAAATGTAAAAATGACTAGGAACACTCCAGGTACTGTGGGCTATGATAACATAATCACATGATATAGTCACATGACCAAATACATACTCCAGTGTTAGTGGTATTGTTGTAGAAAGCATATTGAAAACAGAAAGCAGAAGAGACTAAGGCAAAAAATATAGCCATTCCTCCAAGACCATATAACATTAATGTCCGTCTACCAACACGTTCTATCAGTATAATCTGTGTGTGTGTAAGAGAGAGAGAGAGAGAGATTACAAGCAAGTACACTAGTACCTACTATAGCCAAAGTTCCTAGTACTAATATCAACCCCACAACAGCAGTTGCAACATCACCATTTTTAATACCAGCATCACTAAATATATCTGTACTATAGTAGATAATCTGAAAGAGATCCATAGAGGTAACAAGATTATAACAACGTACTTACACTTCCAATCCCAGTGATCTGCTGTGAAAGATGAAGACCAATACTAATAATAAGAGCACGTCTCAATGCTGGTTTGAAAAAAAAATCAGTGAAGACAAGTGTCTTCATGGAGCGCCCCCGTTCCTCATATTCATCCTAATACAAAAAATTATTAACCAGAGAGAGAGAGAGAGAGTGACACAGAGATACCTGCATAGCTAACAACTCTTTCTGAACAGCACCTGGTCCACCAAGTCTTAGTATAGCTGAATAGTATGACAATTGAAGTAATACAGGACATTATAAACACTCTTGCCTTTCTCTGCAGCTTTTTCTCTTCTCCTTCTGATATAGAGATATTTTGGACTCTCTGGACACCAAGGTAAAATTAAGAGTTGTATTATCATAAACAATAATGGAAATGCAAGTAGAATACGCCAACCATAAAACTGACTGTCTGGACGACCCAGAATCTATAGAAGGATAAATTGTGAGAATACAGAAATGATTCCTCCTGCCTTACAGCTTGAATGCCAAGTATCTCAGACAACAAGATGGTTGTGGTAATGGCTAGTTGATGGAATGTGCCCATTATTCCACGATATTTAATAGGGGATATCTCAGAAATATAGAGAGGAGCTATGACTGTATTAATTCCTAATATGATCTAATATGAAATGTAACCATGGTTACCATCAGTAAAGTACCTGAGTTGATTCCCATAACGAATCGTCCAACTATTAACATATATGGATTGATGGCAAAGCACTCTAAAACCACACCCACAACTACGAGAATATTATTACCTAACAGAGACCACTTCCGACCAATGCAATCAGCAAAAACACCAGCTGGTAATGCACCAAACATACCACCAACAGCAAATATAGATACTGAAGTAGCCCATTCAAAATTAGAGAAACTATGGCTTGTAACAAAAGTGCTGTTATCACTTCCATTAAGTGAACTACGAACAGCCTACAAGAAAGAGAGAGAGAGAGGGATATATATATATATACATAGTCTAACATAGTTTATGAAATGAGATAATCATACATTTTGAATACTATTAATGACACCAGAATTGAAACCAAATTGAGCACTAGACCCAAGAGCAGCAGCCATTACACACAGTACCAGTACATAAGTGATTTTACTATCTTCTTGAGTAGCAGCCTTATTAGAAGATTTATGTTGAGTCTGAGAAGTAAATGATCACCATCAGGTTAAGTATAAATGTTCTCTTACAAGATAGTTCACGTGATGCTCTCTAGACTGTACATTTGTAGCAGTTTCTACTAGTGACTTCTTTTCGTCCTCAGAGCTGGCCATTGCATAATAAATGAATAAATTTAACCTTTTAAAAATTGTAGTACTGTAAATCACGTGGTATTATTAAATTAGGAATGCAATATTGGCTCAACAGAATATTAAAAAATCACACCATTTCTAACATCATCTATATAATTTAAAAAGTTTACAACTTCTGCTATTGGAAAAAAATTAAGAAAACAGGTTACAATAACTATGTTTTATTAATCTCTTTTATAAAAATTTAAATCTTAGAGCCATCCCCACTACATCATCCTCTAAAACTACTTCATCAATTAAAAATCTCTCTCATGATTTACAGCCATCAATATCACAGTCATCTCAACAGCAACAATCATCTCTGTTCTATGGAAGTAGAGGAATTAGTTTTACAGGGCAACATGATGTACCCTTTACTCTGAGACACCTACATTCAGATAACAGTATATTCAATTTGAATCATCTTAAAAGCTAGCCTCGTACCCAGGCTAAACGCCTGGTAACAACTGTTTGCGCATGCGTTTAATTTCCACAGATTTCATGGAAAATAGTATACTCTAGGAATCCTCCGTCAACTATGACGTCAAAATTCCTTTTACCTCAATGTCATAATTGTGATGGCTACTTTGTAGTACTGATAGAAACTTTTCTGCTGCTCTACTGTATGCTCTAAAGAAGTTAGGAACCAGCTGTTTGAATGCCTCTAAGTCTGCAAGAGATTTCTCTAGAGACACAATTCGAATTTTGCACTTAATACAAATATATAAAGAGAGACCATGATCTCTCGAAATGATAACATCAAGCAAAGAAGTTATTCGAGAAACCCAGTTGTTTTGCATCCCAACAGCACTAAACAAGTTTGTTGCTCTTTTGGCTTCCACTAAATCACTGCATAACCGACAAACTCGACTAGCCATGGTTAAATTCATGTAGTGAATGAAACGTCATCATTATAAACTCAGCCCATCGATTCGTCATTTAATTGAAAAAGTAGTAATTATGATGTCAACACGTTTCAATAATTAAGCGCATGCGCAAGCAGTAGTCACCAGGCGTTCTACTCTTTACTAGAACGCCTGGGTACGAGGCTACTTAAAAGCTAACTGATTTTGAACTACTTTTTAAATCTTAAACAAATAAAAATATAAAATGAATTAAACAAAAGTTAGAAAAGAATGGAATAGAGTTACTAATTATCTAAACATGAACTGATGTGACAGTCAAAGATGATCCAGTGTAAATAGCAGTACTCAGAACTAGATTGTTAGGTACATTGTAGAGATGTTGCATCTGATATTTCTCTCTGTTTAAACTTTGGACATAAAAAATAGAGAAGTATGTGGCAGCAGAGTCTTCAATAGCATGCAGATGTGTTCAAATCTATTAAAAAAAGAGAAGAAAATAAATGAAGTTACAAAGATACAGAGAACAGTTCTTAATGTATTTGATGTAGTACATTTAGCATCACAAAAGTTCCGTACAAGAACTATTGAGACCCCAGGCAACACCACGTGGAGGTAGTACTACATTGTTGCCCACACTGTTGGGGAAGAGAAGAGAAAATTAACAATAATGTACTTGAAAAATTTGAAGACTTTTGGATCTAATCTTTAGAGAGAGAGAGAGAGAAGAAGAAGAAGACATAAGATTAAGACATGATTGGAAATACAGGTTGTTCCTTTCAGAGTTCTTGAATCAATGGTGATACTAGAAAAGATATTGTAAAGAACTTACTGAATGCAACCTGGAATTCTTGATTCAGTAGTGATTCTAGAGAAGATATTGTTAAGAACTTACTGCAACAAACTGGAGTCCTTGATCCAGTGGTGACACTAGAGAAGATATTGTTAAGAACTTACTGCAACAAACTGGAGTATTTGATCCAGTGGTGACACTAGAGAAGATATTGTTAAAAACTTACTGCAACAAACTGGAATTTTTGATCCAGTGGTGATGCTAGAGAAGATATTGTTAAAAGCTTACTGCAACAAACTGGAATTTTTGATCCAGTGGTGACGCTAGAGAAGATATTGTTAAGAACTTACTGCAACAAACTGGAATTTTTGATCCAGTGGTGATGCTAGAGAAGATATTGTTAAGAACTTGCTGCAACAAACTGGAGTCCTTGATCCAGTGGTGATGCTAGAGAAGATATTGTTAAGAACTTACTGCAACAAACTGGAATTTTTGATCCAGTGGTGATGCTAGAGAAGATATTGTTAAAAACTTACTGCAACAAACTGGAGTCCTTGATCCAGTGGTGACACTAGAGAAGATACTGTTAAGAACTTACTGCAACAAACTGGAGTACTTGATCCATGTTGACACTAGAGAAGATATTGTTAAAAACTTACTGCAACAAACTGGAGTACTTGATTCATGTTGACACTAGTACTAGAGAAGATATTGTTAAAAACTTACTGCAACAAACTGGAGTCCTTGATCCAGTGGTGACACTAGAGAAGATACTGTTAAGAACTTACTGCAACAAACTGGAGTACTTGATCCATGTTGACACCAGAGAAGATATTGTTAAAAAGTTACTGCAACAAACTGAAGTACTTGATCCATGTTGACACTAGAGAAGATATTGTTAAAAACTTACTGCAACAAACTGGAGTACTTGATCCAGTGGTGATGCTAGAGAAGATATTGTTAAAAACTTACTGCAACAAACTGGAGTACTTGATCCAGTGGTGATGCTAGAGAAGATATTGTTAAAAACTTACTGCAACTGGAGTATTTGATCCAGTGGTGATGCTAGAGAAGATATTGTTAAAAAGTTACTGCAACAAACTGAAGTACTTGATCCATGTTGACACTAGAGAAGATATTGTTAAAAACTTACTGCAACAAACTGGAGTACTTGATCCAGTGGTGATGCTAGAGAAGATATTGTTAAAAACTTACTGCAACAAACTGGAGTACTTGATCCAGTGGTGATGCTAGAGAAGATATTGTTAAAAACTTACTGCAAATGGAGTATTTGATCCAGTGGTGATGCTAGAGAAGATATTAGTAAAAACTTACTTATCAAACACTACTGGAGTTCTTGATTCAATTTTGACGCTAGAAAAGATATTGTCAAAACTTACTATATATCAGGGTACTTGATCCAACATTGACATTATGAGTTGTATATAATGACAAGAATACATTAAAGTATTAACTTACTTCTCTAACAAACCTGTTTCCACTGATAATGTACAAAGCTAACAAATAAACTAATAAAGCTTGAAGATTGAAGTAAGCTTATTATTAAACTATGAATATTATAAACTAGCTGTCTTTAAAGGTTGTGTTTAATATAAAAAAAGCTTATTTGTCAATGCTTTGACTGAAGCTGTCTTGCCCAACTCCAAATATTTTAAAGAATCGGAAAAAATTTCAAAAACACAATGCAACATTAAACTGTCTTGAAGCTGTTATGAACAAAATTATGCCCGCATCAAAAACTGACTTTTTTAAAAAGGGAAACCCGCTGTTAAACGTTACATTGCATTTCACTTTAAATAACGTAACACCATATTTGAAAGCTGTCTTTGAGGCCTGTTTTCAGAAGCTGTCTTTAAGGCCCGAAGCTGTCTTTGATATCCAATTTTATGATAATACCTGCTTATGAAATGCTGTCTTTAAAGGCTGATTTCTGGATGCTGTCTTCAATGTACGAAGCTGTCTTTATTGTACAACATTTGAAAGCTGTCTTTAAGGCCCGATAAAGCTGTCTTTGTGTTTTGAAACAACTTCAAATGTACTTGAAAACTCTGAAATTGATCCCAAATATGTCAAACTGATTTTGACTGCTCTGAATAATTACAAAGCTGATTTGAAGAGTTAGTGATCTCATTAATATACTAGCTCCATTCAGAAACCAATATCAGAAAAGCTTGCTTGAAGAAAGTCTCAAAGCTATAGTAGAAGCTTGCATTGCAATGCAGCAATACACATATAGAACAATAGAAGCTAGTCCTCTTGCACTGAGGTATCACTAGCTTCTACAATACATTATATATTAGGACTTCCATCTCCTTATAATGAACTGTATTAGTACCTAGTTCTGTTATAGAATGTAGTAGTACAGTTACTGTCACATAGCGTACAGTTACTAAACAAAAAGACAAGGTAACTCACAGTTCTGAAGGAAGATAAGCAAGACAAGACAAGCAACAACAACAACAAAAAAAAATAAAATAATACAGAGGTGTGTGTGGACATAATACACCCAGTAAAAGCTGGGGAAAAACTAGACCCAGTAAAAGCTGGGTAAAACTTAGGTAACCCAGAAAAAGCTGGGTGAAACTTAGGTAACCCAGAAAAAGCTGGGTAAAAAGTAGATGGGCCACAAAAAAACTAGTCTACATGCTCAAAATGTATCAATTATCTAGACCTAACAAAACCAGGAGCACATGATACCTTGTCGATCATGCACTCCTATCAAAAACTAGATGACCCAGTCTATAAAAACTAAGTGATGGCCCAGTCTACAAAAACTAGATGGCCCAGATACCGTCAGGTCAAAACCAAGCTTTGGGCCAGAAATGACTCCTACCGAAGCGAACACACAGTGATAACCCAACTAGACACAAACAAATCCCTTAGATACAGTGGTGTATCAACAAATGGACTTGTTACAGAACATAGGGAGATGGAAGTCTATATTGTCATGTGCCGTTAACATGCAAGTCTTCACTTTAGTCCATCATATGTATGTTGTCCATCATGCAACTACTCAATACATGAGACAGTGTACACTACATACATGAACAGACTTACAAGTTACCATACTTAATACAACATCCCAGTCCATATAACAGTACTAACAATCCAGTCCACAATATAGCAGTGACATCATTGATAGAGACGACAGAGACATGACAGTTAACTTGCAGAGAGAGTTGTATTTAATTCTATAGAATAAAAAGAAAACTGATAAAATACTGAAGAATAAGTACATAATGTGAGGTCTAGATCTTTAAACTAACTAACTAACAAGAAGGGAAACTACCAGTACATGTTTATAATAAACTGTAAGTTGTTCAACAAAGAAGGCTAGTTGTTGCAATTGATTACAACAGAGCAGAATGTCATGAAGACTAGTTACTTTAGAGCTGCTATTTCTTCAGTAAGGAAGATTGTAGTAGCTTGTGTTAGTTATGCAGAAATGAAGGCTATGAGTGTTTGAAGAGTAAAGCTGGTTACTAAACTAGTAACTGTTGTGTAAAAGTCAAGGCTAGTGGTTATGTAGTGGAATACAGAGATATAACTTACTTGATTGTCTCTGTCTTTAAACTTGAATTCACATAATAAGTGCAGTCCACTTGGTATAGTATAAAACGACATTATTGTCACGTATATATGGTTGATGAATAGCTGAGTTCACTGAAGAAGATAGAGAAACGGGCACTTCTCTCTGCATCCAGGGGCCAATGGTCAGTTATCCAGTCGGAAAAACGAGATACAAGTGCAGATGCAGTTTATATACCACGTTTTTCCCGGGTTTTCTACTGGGCATGCGCAGTAGCAGACAAACCAGACTTACCAGTAACTACATTGTCTTTAGGAACAATACTACTTTGATAAGCACAATATATGATCCTTTATCAGAAATTGAGAAATTTTATTGGTTAGTTTGATGCCACATTTGCGCCTTTTAAAAGAATAAATACTAACCAATCAGATTTCAGACTGTAGCAAACTAGTTAACTATAATTGTTATCATAAAAATACTATATTAACTTATAACAGGTTTAATATATTTAGCTTGAATCCAAACTCGATACATTTTTAACTGCTTGCCACGATTAACTTGCAGACGCTGGTCAGTCAACAACTGTTCCTTTATTAATCCCACACTATCCATTAATTCAGCTACCTCCTCTATAAATAAATCATTTAAAATAAGAGTTGTCTTATTAATGACACTTCATTTTACCTTGAGTAAAGAAGTATACCAAAGTCCCGTCTCCTCTAACATACTGATTGTCAACTAAACATTGCCCTGTATTACAATCATTACACTATGTACAACAAACACTCGCATTTACCTGGTTTAAATCTTAGCTGTGCTAGATCCAGTCGGCCATAGTCTCTAAAGAGTATTTTCCCACTAGGTTTTAGACATTGATAGAGTTTACGAAGAGCTACTTGAAACCTAAGGCATCAATAGTATTAGTTCATTACGAGTTCTCTACCTTTCGTGTGGAAGTGCCGAGAGAACAAATATTAAAACAATATAGTCTACTGTGTTAGAAGGGATAGGAAGATCATTATCACTACCAATGTCATATATAAAGGCGGAACAGTGGGTGGAGTTATAAAGAGGATTAGCCTGTGTGTTTGATAACATCAGGGAGAGAGATTTTAAATCATAATGTATAGTACTTTGACAAGATCGATGGCAGTTGAAGAGAAGTCACAACAGTGTATGAAGACATTTCTATACTAAAAATTAAATGATGTATTAATAAAAGATGATATAAAGTACCTTGAAGTTTGAAGGATGGGGAATACAGTGTTACCAGCACCACAACCAACTTCAAGGATGGTTATAGGTCTGTCTTGGTTGCCTAGCAACTCTGGAAATTCTGTAAAGAGCCAATGTCGATCCTTAAAAAATCTGTTTTGATGTTGATTATAAAATGTGTCCCAATTACTGCTGGCATTATCTTTTAATTGATCTGTGATTTAGATAACATTTTCTTCTTTTTTTTTATTATATTACGTGCCTTGTTGATCCTGTCCTAGTTTATCAGTTGAGTTCATACGAACTATATCTTCAGCTTCTTTTAATTGAGCAGGATCCCACTTTACATGATCCCTAAATAGATTATAAATAAATTAATCATTAATCAGTATTGCAATGTATAAACATAGTTTTGTATTGCACATGGCAAGCATGTGCACTTGAGGTCAACTCATTCTTACCAAGCATTGTGTTCAAACACTTTATCAGGATCCCTTAGATATCTTTCACCAAATATTGGTCTCTTGTCTTCATGATTACTCTCTGTTCTTTCTCCTCCTTCAGCCATAAATTATGCATAAAAAGAAAGAAATATTTTATTATTTTCCATTATAATTTAATTATCTAAGTGGGTGTGTCATGTTATGACCTTGCACCTTATAATATATTCTCTCCACTTCAATGACCTCTTTGTTATAGTATTGTAACACGTGCAGAAAGGGAGTTGCATTTGAAATGGCTCTTGGTGAAAAGAGAGTATTGATTAGCGATTCTATTGACAAATGCTGTCAAGATGCTCTTACAAAGGCAGGATTTATCGTGGATTATCGTCCAGGTATCAAAAAAGATGATTTATTGTCAAGCATCAAGGTAATATATAATATATTAATATTTTCATTAGTACATCACTACGTTGTTGTTTACTTAGGATTATGATGGACTGATCGTAAGATCTGGTACTCAAGTTACTACAGAAATTATTGCTGCTGGGGAGAAGCTCAAAGCAATAGGAAGAGCTGGAACTGGTGTTGACAATATTGATGTCACTGCAGCAAGTGCTAAAGGCATTGCAGTTATCAAGTAAGAAAGAAACAATTCAAGTGATGACTGTTGTTTATCTATATATCAGCACTCCAGCAGGAAACAGTATCAGTGCAGCTGAACATACTTGCGGTATGATCCTTGCAGTATCAAGGTAATCTCTGCTACAATTAAACTTAATGTCTTTACTTCCTCCATTGTTTCTTCAATCTTCAGGAATACACCTCAAGGACATTGTAGTGTGAAAGAAGGCAAATGGGAGAGAAATAAGGTAGTTTAAACCTTCATTGTTTGAGCATATTTGATCTTTACTATCCTTAGTTTAAAGGCATTGAAGTACAAGGAAAAACTCTAGCTATAATTGGACTTGGACGGATTGGACGTGAAGTAGCCACTCGTATGCAAGCCTTTGGTATGAGGGTAAGTGATCTTGTAAAATGGATGAGCTATATCTTTATATCTCTACATTTTAGACTATTGGATATGATCCATTAGTCCCAGCATCTGAAGCTGATAAATTTGGAGTTGAATGGATGGAAACAGACCAGATATGGCCATTGGCTGACTTCATTACTGTACACACACCTCTAATACCTGACACAAAAGGTCTCCTTCATTGTCCTATATCAAAAAATGTTATTCCATCTTACACTATTTCAACATCACAATCTCCATTCCATTGTATAGGTTTATTGAACAATGAGACTTTCGCTAAGTGTAAGAAAGGCGTAAGAGTAATCAACGTGGCACGAGGTGGAATTATTGATGAAGCAGCTCTTGTCAAAGCTCTTCAGAGTGGACAATGTGAAGGTGCAGCCTTAGATGTTTATGTTGAGGAACCGCCTACTAACTCTGACCTTTTGGACCAAGAGAAAATCATTTGTACTCCTCATTTAGGAGCTAGTACAGTAGAAGCACAGAAAAAAGTTGCTGAAGAAATTGCTTTGGAATTTATAGCCATGGCTGAAGGGAAGACTGTGAATGGATTGGTAAGATCATGTGATTTAGTGCACTGATCATGTGACTATCTTTTCTTATAGCTCAATGGAAAAGCTTTAAAGCAGTAATTTCTAACCACCCTATTTCACTTTGTGAAATGAAGCTGTGGTTGCTATGCAAATTGACTGTTAGCCTTTAGAGGTTTAATTTAATTTAATTAATGAATCAATTTGATTCTTTATTCAAATAATTTATATAAAGTTATAGGATTAACAAATTTATTTGTTTAGCATTTATTATCTTATTTATTTTATTTAATGGTTGATCACGTGTGTGTGTGTGTTTCCCACAAAATAATTATAAATCGTCATCCTCGTTTTCAGTCACAGAGTTAACTAATGTCAGCTGTGGTTCTTTATTAGCATGTCCTGAAGTGGAACGCCACTCACAACATTTGCATATTTTCTGAAAATGGAAGAAATGACCTCGTGACCTCCGAACATAGAAACAATAGAATATTAGCCCCATTGAAACACTAGCAAACGAAACTAATATTAGATAATGAAAATCTTGAGGACGTGGTGCTATTATTACCAAAACATAATGCAACATGTCCATGTTAGAACTCATAGCATTCATTACACCTGAAACCACACCCCTTTCCTCTTCAACAACTCGTTCCTGTACCAGCTGCCACACCGACAAATCAAACACCCATAGACCAAACCTTGCTCCTATTACACCAATCAATATAAGCATGAGTGAGATACTAACCTTATGATCATTCTCATCGTCTTCTAAACCAAGAGAAACATCGTAACTTTCATTACTACAGGTTGGTGAATAATATCCATTACCAGAATCAGTGGGTGGACGACCAGGAGCAAATGCCCCCGCAACACAAAACAATAACATTGATACTTGTATAGATATTCCAAATAGACCTGCCCTTACAGTACCTACTCTACGTTTGAGAAAAGGGTAGACCAATGTACCAGAAATACCAAAAATACCACCAATTCCTTGAGCTAAACCAATCAGATCACTAGAAAGACCTTGTGTCAGGAAGTATGTGGCAGTCACTCCACTAAATCCTAAGACAGTCAAATAAAGTGAAGCTAATGCAAAGCCAACAAGATTGATCTCTTGACGCCAGAATATTTTCCAACCTGTCAACAAAATCCGATAAGGTGATGCTAATTTGCTTAAAATTTTGATGCACTTGGCTGACGTGAGAGATTGAGTTTGCTGATGTAGGGATGGTTTCATCTTAACTTCCTCACTATTGTTATATTCATTGTCATCCTCTGCCAGCGACTTCTTTCGTAATTTCTTGATGCTCAAAGCAGGTACAAGATGGTAGACAATGAAGAGGGTAGTTAATTCTCCAAAAAAGGATACAACATTCCACAAACCAATTACAATGGTGGTAACAAATCCACTAGCCAGCTCCTCCTCCGGCAGAGAAACTAGTGTATTTGTATGTGTCAAGAGAACACCAGCTGCAATTGGAGCTAACAGTTTGCAGAACAGATCAATTCTCCGCATATTGGCATTTAAAACTAAAAAAGAATAATAGTATTATTTTATATACTGTGATAGTTTTGATAATATCTTATCACTATCATTATTACTATAACTATATATATACTTTGTTATTACTATAGGATGTTGTTAACTTAACTATACAGATGTAAGCACACTCTACACAGACTCAAACTCACTTGCCAGTGTGTTGGTGTTTTTGTCAGCAATCACAACCACCCAGTCTTTCTCAATGGATATAGTATTTGCAACAGTTGCTAAATATGAGATAGTTACTAAAAGGATAACAGCCACCATGAATATTCCAAAGTACAGACGATGACTACAAACATCCATTGAGTAGTAAAACATGAAGGAAAAGATGACAGTGGTAACAGCTGTTAGACCATTTTGAACTAACAGGCTCACAGTGATTACTATAAAAATTATAAACCAGTAAAATGATTTTGTAAGATGGCTTACCTCTCATACGTGGATTGGTATCAACCAAATCACCAACAATGGTTGCAAGAATAAAAACAAAAAATTTAACAATAAAGCCAAAAATAGCTGGTAGTAGCAAAGATCCTGGATATAGGAGAACAACCACAAGAGAGATGGCAAATATCCACATACGGTCACCCTAAATGACCAAATATAAAGCAAAGAGGACAGATGCACATACATCATATACCCATGATGAGAATATGTGACTGATGTAGAGGAGAAATAGAATGATGGAAGAACGCTTTCTAGTAAGTTTTGTTTTCCCAGAATTTGCAGTGAGTGGCGGAAAAACCACATCTGTTTAAGATGCAATAAAAATATGAAGTGATGTAGAATTATACAGTAAATATTAAGTCAAGTATACCTAATATACTCCAACCAAGTCTCTTTACACGACTACTCGATGCCTGCTCTAGAGTTCGTTCCTTCTCTGTCTCTCCTTCAACTTCTTCTTCTTCTCCTCCCTCTTTCTGCAACAACTCTTCAGCTTCTTCATCAGCAGCCATCGTGCTAGTCTCGTGACTCTATTAACTTCAACAGAGCGTCCTCGTGTCCGGCTCGTGAGTTCTTATGCAAACACAGTACAATCTATAATACGAAGGGACTGGCTTACGAGAACATCACCTTATAATAGCCTTACATTCAACATATTTTCTACATAGAGCCCCTCCTACTTTTTAAGGTTCTTATTCTTGCAGCTGGTTATGGAACTAGACTAGCTAGAGATTTGGAACAAACAGAGCAATATCTTGAATTAAGAGGAGTTCCTAAACCTCTTCTTCCTATTGGTCATTATTATTATTATTATTATTATTATTATTATTATTATTATTATTATTATTGGTTATTGGTATTGTCATCCTCATTTTCAGTCACAGAATTAACTAATGTCAGCTGTGGTTCTCTATTAACATGTCCTGAAGTGGAACGCCACTCACAACATTTGCATATTTTCTGACAATGGAAGAAATGACCTCGTGACCTCCGAACATAGAAACAATAGAATATTAGCCCCATTGAAACACTAGCAAACGAAACTAATATTAGATAATGAAAATCTTGAGGACGTGGTGCTATTATTACCAAAACATAATGCAACATGTCCATGTTAGAATTCATAGCATTCATTACACCTGAAACCACACCCCTTTCCTCTTCAACAACTCGTTCCTGTACCAGCTGCCACACCGACAAATCAAACATCCATAAACCAAACCTTGCTCCTATCACACCAATCAATATAAGTATGACAGAGATACTAACCTTATGATCATTCTCATCGTCTTCTAAACCAAGAGAAACATCGTAACTTTCATTACTACAGGTTGGTGAATAATATCCATTACCAGAATCAGTGGGTGGACGACCAGGAGCAAACGCCCCCGCAACACAAAACAATAACATTGATACTTGTATAGATATTCCAAATAGACCTGCCCTTACAGTACCTACTCTACGTTTGAGAAAAGGGTAGACCAATGTACCAGATATACCAAAAATACCACCAATTCCTTGAGCTAAACCAATCAGATCACTAGAAAGACCTTGTGTCAGGAAGTATGTGGCAGTCACTCCACTAAATCCTAAGACAGTCAAATAAAGTGAAGCTAATGCAAAGCCAACAAGATTGATCTCTTGACGCCAGAAAATTTTCCAACCTGTCAACAAAATCCGATAAGGTGATGCTAATTTGCTTAAAATTTTGATGCACTTGGCTGACGTGAGAGATTTAGTTTGCTGATGTAGGGATGGTTTCATCTTAACTTCCTCACTATTGTCATCTTCACTGTTGTCCTCTGCCAGCGACTTCTTTCGTAGTTTCTTGATGCTCAAAGCAGGTACAAGATGGTAGACAATGATGAGGATAGTTAATTCTCCAAAAAAAGATATAACGTTCCACGAACCAATTACAATGGTGGTAACAAATCCACTAGCCAGCTCCTCCTCTGGCAGAGAAACTAGTGTATTTGTATGTGCCAAGAGAATGCCAGCTGCAATTGGAGCTAACAGTTTGCAGAACAGATCAATTCTCCGCATATTAGCATTTAAAACTAGAAAAGAAACACACTGTTATTTTATGTGCTGTGATAGTTTTGACAATATCTTATCATTAAGATACTGTTACTGTACAGATGTAAACACACTCTACACAGACTCAACTCACCTGCCAGTGTGTTGCTGTTCTTGTCAGCAATCACAACCACCCAGTCTTTCTCAATGGATATAGTATTTGCAACAGTTGCTAAACTTGAGATAGACCCTAAAAGGATAACAGCCACCATGAATATACCAAAGAGCAGACGATGACTACAAACATCCATTGAGTAGTAAAACATGAAGGAAAAGATGACAGTGCTGATAGCTATTAGACCGTTTTGAACTAACAGGCTCACACTTATTACTATAAAAATTATAAACCAGTAAATGATTTTGTAAGATGGCTTACCTCTCATACGTGGATTGGTATCAACCAAATCACCAACAATGGTTGCAAAAATAACAACAAAAAATTTAACAAGAAAGCCATAAATAGCTGGTAGTAGCAAAGATCCTGGATATAGGAGAACGACCACAAGAGAGATGGCAAATCCCCACATACGGTCACCCTAAATGACCAAATATAAAGCAAAGACAGATGCACATATATCATATACCCATGATGAGAATACGTGACTGATGTAGAGGAGAAATAGAATGATGAAAGAACGGTTTCTAGTAAGTTTTGTTTTCCCAGAATTTGCAGTGAGTAATGGAAAAACTGCATCTGTTTAAGATGCAATAAAAATATGAAGTGATGTAGAATTTATACAGTAAATATTAAGTCAAGTATACACAATTATAAGAGGTACCTAATATACTCCAACCAAGTCTCTTTACACGACTACTCGATGCCTGCTCTAGAGTTCGTTCCTTCTCTGTCTCTCCTTCAACTTCTTCTTCTTCTCCCTCTTTCTGCAACAACTCTTCAACTTCTTCATTAGCAGCCATCTTGCTGGTCCACGTGAGTCCTTATGGAAATATATTACGATCTATATAATACGTAGTCTATACTATCTATGGTTATATTTACTATGTAGAGCCCCTCCCACTCTTTAAAATCATGAAGGTTATTATTCTTGCAGCTGGCTATGGAACCAGACTAGCTAGAGATCTGGAACAAACAGAGCAATATCTTGAATTAAGAGGAGTTCCTAAACCTCTTCTTCCTATTGGTGGTCGTCCATTGATATCACATTGGATGACCATCATTCAACAATGTCCATCTCTCTCGATGTCAGATGTATATGTTGTGGTAAGTCAGTCCAATATCCTTTGTTCTGTAAAAACTAAGTAGGTATGTTAGGTAAATGAGAGTAATCGTAGCAAGTTTGAAGAATGGGCAAAAGACTATCCTGGTGTTCAACTAGTCTGTGATGGGTCTACATGCAATGATGAAAGGTTAGGTGCAGTAGCGTGTATTAATTTAGGAGTGAAACGTTATAACATCGATGATGACATCATTGTGATTGGCGGGTAAAGTGACCAATTAGATTGTTGTCCATCATTACTCTTTTTTTTCAGGGATACATTATTTTTAGAAGACTTCAGTTTGCAAAAAGTGATAGATAAATTTAAAACCACACCCTATATACAAAGTATAGTTACATATTATAAATGTAATGACGAAGGTATGTAACAGAAATATTATTTAAAATGAGTTCCATTACAAGATACAACCAAGTGTGGTATTCTTGAAGTGGATGAGAATGGACGAGTTACTTCATTCTTAGAGAAACCGACTCCAGACTCTACAGTTTCTCGAAATGCAGTAAGTTAAAACTTAAAAGTATCTCAGTGTGTAACACTATTATCTTCTTTCTCTTTTAGTGTCCTTGTTTTTATCTTCTCTCGTCACAAGATGTACCCTTGTTGCAGCAGTTTCTAGATGAATATAAGGTAAGATTATTTCGGTGATGCAGACTCATGTCCATACTGGTATAAAATTGTGAGATTGAGTCCTATTCTATGTTGTGTAGGATGTTCCATTGAACAAAAGAGATGCCACAGGTCATTTTATTAAATACTTATGTTCAAAGTAAGTCATTGTATTAAAATTAAATTTAAATATTATTTAGTTATTTTTATGTAGACAGTCAGTTTATACTGTGTTAATCTCTGGTCGGTTTGATGTCGGTAACTTGGAGTCTTACATTAAGTGCAATGAACGTTTTAAAGCGACCCACTTTGTCAACTAGCTATTATTATTATTATTATTATTATTATTGATAATTCAATTATTAATAACTCTTGAGCCACACCTAATGATTAATTTTGGAGGTGCGTTGTTGTGCATATTATAATACTGAATGCCACACCCTCTTAAAAAGCAACAAGATGCAAGTAGGAACTGCTACTTCTGTCCCCAATCCTAACGCCTTCTGGTTGAATAGTCGAGGCATGTGGGCTGGCTACATCTTCTCTGTCGTATTTCTACACTTGTTAGTCAATTGTGTTCCAGTCCTGAGTGTACCATTGGTCTGGACTATCACTCATATTATACACAATGTGGTAAGGTTGATAATACCCTACAACTTGTTGTGTTATTCTATCCTCTAGGGTAATTATGTCATGTTTCATCATTTAAAGGGGACACCATATATTACTATGGATCAAGGAGAGAGCCGGTGGTTGACCAATTGGGAGCAAATTGATAATGGTCGTCAGTTTACACCCACAAGGAATTTCCTCACTGCTTTTCATATTATTTTGTAAGCCACTCCCACCATTAGTTAATCATTTCTCGCTCTTTCATTCAGGTTTATTTTGGTGGGATTTTTCACCATTCATGATGTTACATTGACGGCTGTCAATATTGCCGTTTTATTAATAGGGGTTGTTCCTAAACTACCTTACCTTCATGGATTCAGACTGAGAAAACTAATAGAAGATATTTTTTTCCGTAATGATTAAATAATTAATAATTATTTCACACTACTTATTACCAAAATTTAAATTGATTTGTTATCTGTTTTGTCTAATAAAATGATATAACTTTGTATATAATAATAATAATTATATTTTATTGCTTAGCCCTATCTACAACTATAATCTTTGCTTATAAATTTGGTGGCAGAGCAGTTGCAATGTGGAGAGATACTTATTAAAGTCCTAACTACTTTCATATCAATACTTAGCTGGAGTAAAAAATGTCACATCAATTGACCAGATTCTGAAATCTTCAGAGCCAGTCTACACTTCTCTGCTTGGCTTAGCAGGCTCTATTAGACTGGTTTCCATTCATACATGTCAAGGAATCTGGGAATGAGACTACAAAATACACACCACACAGTGTGTGTTTAGTTATCATTTATTAAGATAATGAATTAATGTATACATTATAGCTATATATATAAGTCTTGTTTTTTTTGCTAAGAAAATCTAAAAATTCATGTGCACAAAAGCAATCACAGTTGTACTTGTAGAGTCATGTGATAATAAGAACAATCAGGAATCATCATCATCAAAGAATACAGTAGGGGCCAAACGGACATAGGTACCTCCACCTCTCTTCTTTCTTTTACAGCACACCAGTATTAATATCATTGTAATGATAACAATAACAATTGCTGATGGAATACCGACAAAGGCAGTGATTAATATTTTGTTAGTACATGATAATGTTCCCGATGATGAAGGTTGAGTAGGTGCTGAGCTGGTAGAGGAAGATGAATTGATAGGAAGAGTAGAAGACATATTAAAAACCGAAGGGGTAAATGACATCATAGCAGTGGAGTGAGGTGAGGAAGTTGTTGTTATCAAGAGAGATATAGAACTCGAGTGAGGTGATGGAGTTGTTGTGTTAAGAGATGAAGAACTTGAGTGAGGAGGCAAAAAAGTTGTTGATATTGAGGGTGATGTAGCATTAGATTGAGGTGACAGAGTTGTTAATGTGTTAAGAGATGAACCAGTTGGTAACATAGTACTAGAACTGGTAGATGATAGCAAAGTAGACGGTGATATCTTTGGTGTACTCATCATTAATGATGACGTAGCTGTTGAGGATAGTAATGGTGTATTGCTTGCCATCAACTCTAACTCTGAATCTGGGCCATAATCACAGAAAATGTTACCACTTACATTGAGGTGCTAAAAGAGATTTGTCTCATTAAAAATTCATGTAGCATTAAACTGAACTTACCAAGTCATCCAGTTTAGTAATATCGTCTACTGTGAGGCGTGGGGAATCCAACTTGTCATCACAAATCATTTTAACTGTGGCTATTCTAATAGACAATGAATACAATAAGTGGTCAAGTTTTTTAAAAACAATGAAAGTATCTAATTTACAGGGGAAAGTTTACAGGGTGTCATGGACAAACAAATGACCAAAAACAAATTCTTATAAATAAGTTAAACAACGAGGGTTAATGCAATTAACAGTACTACATTAGTTTAAATATGTGACATTTCAAAGATACCTTTTTGCCATTGAAAAGGTCAAAGTAATAATATTTGTTGATGTATCAAATTCTCCATGTTTTAGTTCTCCATAAGATATTGTGGTACCACTACTAGTGACACAGATCTACATAGGTACATGTAATATCACATGCATATCACATGTATGTCACATGTATATTATACGTATTAAAATAATGTATTGACTGTTGAACTTACAGACGAGTTCACACATCCTGACACATTTGCAATATTTGAACACAATGTAAAATAATAAGTATATCCTCTGTTTTAAAGAGAAGAAGAGTGAACTCAAATTAACGAGACTTACTTGTAATTTACGCTCAATGGATCACGTATAGTATCAAGAGTACAGAAAGAGTCTGCATCTCCATCACAGGAGCAAGAATTCTGGCCTTGTACGTAATGGAATAACAGAAGGAAACAGACAGCTAACGTTTCGCAGGTAGCCATTGTTAACCACACCTCTTTTATTTCTTATTAATGCTCATGTAAGCTAGTGCGTCTTGTGACCTTCAGCAAGTCAGCACAATAAAGAAGACTAAAGTTCTTGCTGTTTTCCTCGATAAAGAACTTATCTAATAATAAATCGTCGCAGAAGTAAAAAAAAGATGAATATAATGAAGTGTTTGATGTCTGTGCTGGTTTTGATGTTGCTGGTGGGCGTGGTAGTTGGAGATGACTGTCACAACTGTAACGAGTGGGTGGGGATTGGAGTAGGACTGGCTACAAGTTTTGTAACGTTGGTGGTTGTGTTTGTGATATTGATTGTTACATTGTTAGTGAAGAAACTAAATAGACGCTACAATAATTACAGACCAATCGAGAACAATGGACAATTATAAAATGAATTAATTTAACAAGAACTATTATCTTTTTTTAATAATTATGATTATGTTGTAATTTTTGACTATAATATAATGTTATGTCACTTCCCATAGTGTCTTCAATGTAAATCCTTCGGGTAATGTCTCTATAGCAAGACCCAATTCAGAATTGAATACCGGTTTACGATCTGAAGTTTTTTGAGGGTCTGCAAAATATGCCTATAATATATATTTGATAATAGTTGTAACAGAGAATTAGAACTAACTGCACAAATATCAGTTCTTTCTCCAACAATTATATCACTTTCTTCCTCTGCTACTCTCCCTGACTTCTCTCCTTCTTCTAAATCATAATCACCTTTCTTATATGGAGACATCTAACAAAGATATTACATACAACTCAGTCTCATACTCAAACACATAACATGAGTATGGGATTTGGTATACATGTACATCATGTTATATTAACTGACCAAATTTTCTAAGTGATATTCCACACCAAATATTGGATGGTTACTGAAAACCTAACAATTTTATACAACACTTACTAAATGTCACTATTTTAATACCCGATATAAACTATGAATCTCTTGTAATGTTGATTTGAGTTTGTCATGAGGATCAATACGAAAACCAAGAATGTAGCCTCCACTCTATAATAGATATATGTACTAATATTATATGACATATGTATATATTAATATATGACATATGTATTTATTAATATATGACATGTGTATATGTACTAATATATGACATATGTATGTATTAATATATGACATATGTATGTATTATTATATGACATATGTATGTATTAATATTATGACATATGTATGTATTAATATATGACATATGTATGTATTAATATATAACATTTGTATTACAACATGTAGTAGACTCACTGATTTAGGTGTCTCAATAACTAATGCCATACCAAATTTGGAATCTCTCATTTTGATACTTACCTAATGAATGGATGGGTGGATAGATGGATGATGAATGGATAGATGAATGAATGAATGGATAAATGGATGGATGAATGAATAAATAGATGGATGAATAGATAAATGGATGGATGAATGGATAAATGGATGAATGAATGGATAAATGGATGGATGAATGAATAAATGGATGGTGAATGAATAAATGGATGGATGAATGGATAAATGGATGAATGAATGGATAAATGGATGGATGAATGAATAAATGGATGGTGAATGAATAAATGGATGGATGAATGGATAAATGGATGGATGAATGGATAAATGGATGTTATTGTCACTCACAATATGTAGAAATGGAACACTTATATTGAAAGATTCATTACTGTTGGCATGCCATGTTACACGAACATTGGTAATATACATTGTACCAAGTGTTCCTTGATCGCTACACAAATTCATTACTCCATTGACCTATAATTACAAGATAACAAACTGATGTTGTCCAATAAAACAGACTTTATCATAAAGTTGTTCTTTTGGTAATAGTCTCAATGATTTGTTATCAACAATGGCACCTCTTAACTTTATTTCACGATACAATTTGGATGTTTCATACGCTCTGAAAGAGAACCCATAACTTTTAAAGATAGCATAGAGATAGAGATGTACCTATGGACAGCCATTACAGTAGAGAACAGTTTAGGATTGTCAGAGATCTGTCCAATCAAGACACAATTATAAGAGCCAGGATATTGTGTTATATATACTTACTAAGTTAGTGAAGATGAATTCAAATTGATTTTTGTTACAGTTTGTTAAAATATAAAGTGATTCAGTTTGGCCTTTTAATTTCTATAAATGGACAAGTAGAATGTAATCAGTTTTAAAATGATGTCATTATGACTCACTGAATATGCTACTCTGGATTTTATCTGAGTAATGCATTTGAGACCAATAGCTTTAAAAAACATAATACATAATTTACAAGTTAATAACCAACTTACATAAATTAATGCTAGGCTTAGGAGTAGAGATCCACGTCAGCCGTAAGTTTGATATCATCATTTCACCTATAAAAAAAGACCAATAGAGTAGCAGACATTGTAAGTACGAATATTTACCAGTTACTCCATTATTTCCTTTAGTATCTTCAACGCATTTCATTTTATCAATGATTACCTCACCAAGACGTGGAGACAAAAGTCTGTAATAAATATTACAATTTTAACTATGATAAGCAGAATTGACACACTCACTTTTGTGGAATATCGAATCTGATATCTCTATCCTGCCATATTGTAAAAGACACCTCATCACTCGCCGTATCAACTTCCATAATTTTCTTGTTGTTCAGTTACCCAGGTGATCTGAGTGTTTGACACACACCCCTTACTAACGCCTATGGCTAGAGACAGGAATGTTACAATCAGAAATTCATGAAATGGGCGTTGCGATTACAGATCCCATGAATAATAAGTATATAATACTGTTCAACTGAATGCATTAAGAGTGGAGACATTGGCACAAATTAAAAAGAAATTGAACAACCTAACAGATGAAATTAAGTTCCAAATAATACTAATATATTGTTCTCTGGTTGGTTAAATATCTCTTAATATAATGTTATTATAGATGGTATTAGGTGGTTCAGATGTGTATAATAACATTGTCCGTTTATAATTATCTCCTATGTATTGTAGATGGCGTGATTAGTAAAGTTACATGTCCTCTATTGTGGCCTGTTGTATTTATCACTGAAGATACAGCATCATTGAAGTAGGATGAATGGATGGAAGATTATAATAGATAGTTATGATGTCATTCTATTTATAAACCAGGTGATTTGGATATATTAATATATTATTCACAGGGAAAAGTTTCACTTTACATCATTTGGAAAATGGATGGTTTACATTAGTTGCAGTATTTCCATTAGTTAAAAATTACCAATTAATGTAGTATTGTTGTTTCTTTGATGGTATTTTACCACTCTTTATTAGAATCAATATTAATTTACACTAATCTAATGATTGTAATAATAATGACAAAATGATGTACCATCAATGTAAATTATATAATATACATTGTTTTTCCTACAAGAGGTAGACTATCTTTCTTTCGGACGATGGTTACCAAGCCACGGTGACGGTCCTAGCTAGCAATAGCAGGGAATCCTGGAGCCTAAGTGGGAGCCTCAGTGGATGTGAGTCACAAAAGATCGTTTGGGCAACACAACATTTTTTTATTTTATAAATTTATTCAATAAAAACACACATAACACTACAATTGTAATAAATCCATCATATATACATTACCTATAAAATACATGGTACAAAATGAGTAGAATATTTATTATTGTATTTATAATACGAACCATTTCATTTACATCATGAAAACAATGAATGTATTCAATAGATTTTTGCTGTGATTATATGAGGCAAATAATGTTCTGTTCACTAGTTTTTGTTTAAGAAGAGATACCTATCAACGTTTTTAGGTTTGAGTCTATTGCATCTTGCAGAGATTAGCTCTCCAGCTTTATTGAATAGTCTCTCGGAGAGAAGTATCAGTAGTACTTATAGTACTGGTTCATTGGTCAACAGAAGCCTCAGATGATGAGGAAGATATCATAACAATTGAGTCAGCGGAGAGACGGAGACTTCACTCACTGAGAAAGTGAAAACTGAAAATTCATTTAATTCAACTATTCAAGTAGTAGCAGTACCAGCTATCTGTGGATAGTGGATGGTGATTGGTCAATTCAAGCAGCTGTGAAGTGTGTGCATTGTGTGCATACAATACATGTTACATGCACGCACTTGGTGTTATTGCGTTGATTATATTTAATCAACTGGCAACTTCGATATCGATATCATATCGATAACCAAAAATATCGCTAAAATATCGTATGTTTCGATATATAGTCCATCACTATAAATAAATAAAATCATGAAGGTTCTTATTCTTGCAGGTGGTTATGGAACTAGACTAGCTAGAGATCTGGAACAAACAGAGCAATATCTTGAATTAAGAGGAGTTCCTAAACCTCTTCTTCCTATTGGTGGTCGTCCATTGATATCACATTGGATGACCATCATTCAACAATGTCCATCTCTCTCGATGTCAGATGTGTATGTTGTGGTAAGTCAGTCCAATATCCTTTGTTCTGTAAAAAACTAAGTAGGTATGTTAGGTAAATGAGAGTAATCGTAGCAAGTTTGAAGAATGGGCAAAAGACTATCCTGGTGTTCAACTAGTCTGTGATGGGTCTACATGCAATGATGAAAGGTTAGGTGCAGTAGCGTGTATTAATTTAGGAGTGAAACGTTATAACATCGATGATGACATCATTGTGATTGGCGGGTAAAGTGACCAATTAGATTGTTGTCCATCATTACTCTTTTTTTTCAGGGATACATTATTTTTAGAAGACTTCAGTTTGCAAAAAGTGATAGATAAATTTAAAATCACACCATATATACAAAGCATAGTTACATATTATAAATGTAATGACGAAGGTATGTAACAGAAATGTTATTTAAAATGAGTTCCATTACAAGATACAACCAAGTGTGGTATTCTTGAAGTGGACGAGAATGGACGAGTTACTTCATTCTTAGAGAAACTGACTCCAGACTCTACAGTTTCTCGTAATGCAGTAAAGTTAAAAGTATCTCAGTGTGTATCACTATTATCTTCTTTCTCTTTTAGTGTCCTTGTTTTTATCTTCTCTCGTCACAAGATCTACCTTTGTTGCAGCAGTTTCTAGATGAATATAAAGTGAGATTATTTCAGTAATACAGACTTATGTCCATACTGGTATCAAATTGTGAGATTGAGTCTTATTCTATGTTGTGTAGGATGTTCCATTGAACAAAAGAGATAGCACAGGTCATTTTATAAAATACTTATGTTCAAAGTAAGTCATTGTATTAAAATTAAATTTAAAATATTATTTAATTATTTTTTATGTAGACAGTCAGTTTATACTGTGTTAATCTCTGGTCGGTTTGATGTCGGTAACTTGGAGTCTTACATTAAGTGCAATGAACATTTTAAAGCCAGACCCACTTTATCATGATCAACTAACTAATATTATTATTGATAATACAATTATTAATAACTCTTAAGTATATTAACTGTATATATACTACAATAGATATCAATATATAGACCAAGAATTAACACATAGTATGTCAATGGTTTACCTTCTACTTTGTAGGACATGTGTGAATATAGACACTTCACCAACGTAACTGCTGCATGGATTTGCTCGAATTGCATTAAGACAAAGTCAAGAAATGATTATAATAGTTAATAATGATTTGTTTGTACGTGCAAAATATTTTATTCCACTTATTGATTGATCAAACTCGTCATGAATATATAATATATATGCACCTATTCCTCTTACAGTAAGAGGAATATGTGGTATATTATATATTCATGACTGTCTTACTAACGACTTCTTAATGAGATTCATAGCCCTAAACACACACATGGAAGATATCAACAGACAAGTAAGGAAATACCTTTATATAAGTCTGTTATATATCTATTTGTAGGAGAAAATAGATTTTGGTGGGAAACTTTATGAAGTAATTTGTAGTAACTATGGCAACAGACTATTTGTCATGATCTCTGACAATAGTTTACAAAAAATGGGTACTCTTGTAAGTTCATTCATTATGAAAAACAAATATATTTTCTTGACTTATATTGCAGCTGCAAGTCAAGAGAGAAGCAAAAGGACCAGAAGCAGCAGCTACTTATTCTGTGCAGACATTGCTGGGAAAAGACCAAGTACAGTTAATTATACATACATGTAATATTAATTACTAGACTCATATCCATGTGTAGATGGGTATGAGACTAATATTATGAATAATTTCTTTCTCTTTTATAGCCAGAATTTTCAGTGTTTGGTAGAGCTGTTGGTGGACATATTTTAGGAGCAAAAATGTTAGGAGTATCGTTGATATTGGCATGTGGTATCCGTGAACCTGACCCTGTTATTATCCCCTTATTACTACAGACATTAGATAGATTGAATGTATGGGAGATCAATAATACATAAAATTCAAAATACAACATGTTAATTTAGTGTTGTCACACGTGAAGGCGTGTCTTCACAGGTTGTTCGAGATAAGGAGTACAATAAAGGTGTAAAGGTCACTTTACCGCTAGTCCATCCCTATAAAGAGATTTATTAAATAAATGGAACTCAATTATACTCACTGTAACTAAAGTAGATCCATTTCTATGGCAACTAGTAAACCCCACCCACACAGGTAGTTCACCTTCAATCCCTTGAATGAATCCACTAGACAATACATTGATATTACATATTTATAATAGATGATTATTGTGTCATCTTTACCCTGGTATAAGTTCTAACAATGGATAACATTGAGTACGGAATATTGCTACACACCTAGCTCCAGCACTGGCAGCTATAGTATAGACACTGAACAAATTGTTGAGTAAAAAATGTTAAACAACTACCTTTAAATAGAACAGCAAGTCTTTCTCCAGCATCATCCCATGCTAAGCTTTGTATTTGACCACCAACCCTATTATTATAAAGAGCTAGGACTTTGATGTGTTAGGTATACTGCATGTGACATAACATATAAAGCATGTGCACGGCATGTGACATAGCATGTAAAGTACATGTAAAACATGTATTTATGTAATTATATTACAACTTTTGACAATCAAATAACGTACTTACCACACTTCCTCATTTTCTGTCTCAACACAGTACTCGCTGACATCAGCACATTTAATAGCTGCAGTTGTACCACTATTAACTAAAAAACCATGATCAGAGTTAAGCATTAGCTTACCGCCCACTACAATAAACAAATTGATTACTCACGAGTTTGCTCATGTGATGAAAAATTGACATAGTACAACGAACAATCATTTTCTACCGCAAATATCAAAATGTTACCTTTAGGACTCCAACAAGATGCCTGAAGATTATGAACACACAGCATTATAATACAATATCTTGTACCTTACATCGACCTGCTAACTGTGTCCATCTCTCACAGGTCCATCTGCTGGTTTCCCAAACTCGAAATAACTTTGATGAATGTGCCACTAATAGCTTTCCCCCACTGGGAGACCAATTGATATGACTAATACCGCCACCTTGTATACGCTATAATACATCATTAAAACTGTAACATTTTATAAATATATATTTACTTTTAAGTTAGTGACTGTTCTCAGAGGCACATCCCAGATCATCAGGTTTGGGTTTGAGGCTGTTCCACAGGCAAGGAATCTACCTTGAGGGCACCAACTTAATGTAGTAACAGGTTGTTGTGTAATACAAGGAAGAAAACAGCTAATGGATCTACATGTAATATTACATAATAACTAAATAGCATGTATGCTATATTGCCTTGCAGCAGAGTTAATATGCCACAAGACCACACCTCCAACCACGCCCACAGCTAAGAGGTTATTACTTCGAGGACTGAAATGAAAATTGTCACTTGATAAATGATAAAATATCAGACTCACGCCCATTCCAGACATGTAATACACAGTTGGATTCTGTCTTTTAGTGGTTTAGAAAAGTCATGTCTATAAAACATAAACAATAGATCAAAGGAACAGAAAGTGATTTATTTATTTAAGGGATAGGACAAGATGTTACAATGTTACATACCCTTCAGTAATGATATGTTGTATCAGAATGACATCATCCTGTAGGAAAACAAACATTTAATACATAAATATAAAAGCTTAATATAACGATCTATGGTTGACAACAACAAACAAACAACAAACATACTTGAGTAGCCAGAGCAAAGAGTGGTAAGTACGGGTGGATGGCAATCCCCTTAATAGTGGAACTAGACCTAGGGGGAAGTATGAATCATTAATATAATAGTCATGATAATACATAGTAATTTTATAGGTAAATGTTTATTTAACTAAAGCAATACAACAGGTGTAAATAAAGATAAACACAATTAGTTCCAGGAAAGGTCAACATGTACATTAATTTTAGAGGTCATGCAACTTACCACAGGGAAATAGCAGCATACTCTTCACACATATCCTGATAGTTGACCTATAACAATATGTAATAATATCAAGTATATAATATCACCTTGTTCTCACTTACAGGCACCCAACTGAAGATGAAAGGAAAACTTTGCAACTTTCTTAAACAATTAAGAACAGAAGTGGCACAGTTAGTTAACAAATGACCCTCCTCTTCAATTTCATCTCCTTCGCTTAAAACCTCTAACGCTTTGATGATTCCTTCATCTTGCCTATATATATACACAATAATTATATAATAATATATCAAAGGTATATATGATATATTCGTATTTATAAGAAAGGGTATCTTTGTTTGTTGTGGTCAACCAGAAATACCAAGAATTGAAGCAGAAAACACATCTGATTAAATTAAACATTGATGTGGTTCTTTTAGAAATTAGTTCAATTTCCACAATCCATCTCAGTGCAAGTAAAAATATGAGGTAACCTCTAATAATTATAGCAATTAATAATGGACCTTACCAATTATGCCATGCTGTTTTTAGCCAGTGCTCTTGGACTGGTACAAACGCAGACTGGTTTGTGTGTGTAGATGAGAAACTGGTGCTTGTATTTCCAATATGGGGCTCAATAAAAATAGGAGGATATACCTGCAATTAAAACATACGTACTGTTATAAACTAAAGGTAACTTAACGCTGTAGATAATAAAGCAGTGATATACAAATACGTACTTGTAGTCCTGAGCTAGCTGCTACAGATATGAATTCATCTTCTGTAGCATATATGAATTGCCCCTCATGTTCTCCTACAGTTAGTAGGTCACGGGAAGGCAAAGAAAATGACTTGAGACTACCAGTAATAACGGCCATGTTCCAGCCACGCCTACTACTTACACGAGTATATAATAGTCATAAGACAGCTACTAAAGCAGCGTCTGATTACTATGGAAGTACTATTGCATCCTTCACAAAAGCTTTCTCCAATGAGTGCAGCAGAGTATAGTGAAAGACCTTCTACTACAAGAGATGAGATTACTGGAAGAATTGCGAAAAGAAGCATTCGTTTACTATTGCAGGAAGAAGGATTTCACCATCAAGACATACTAGACTTGATAGATCCTAGAGGCCCTACTGTAGAAGAGAGAGGGGAGGAGTTAGAATTAGTAGAAAAAGCTGCAGATCGCGTTAGACAATTAATCAAAGACCCAAATCAACCCAAACCACCATCTTTAGCAGACTTAGCTAGTCAACGATGGATTATCCATGCTGGTAATGTCCACTCAGAATTCACTCATGTAGCTCAACAACTGTTTTCTGATGGTGTGAACTGGGGCAGAGTGATAGCATTTTTAGGATTTTCAGCAACATATTGTCTCTATGCAATCCAGCAGGGTATTCAAGAGTCAATAGTTGAGAGTGTAACTGCATGGGCTGTGCTCTTCTTAGAGCAAGAATTAAGGGACTGGTTCAGACAGCATTCTTGGGTAAGTGGGGATTGACTGGAAGAATGTACCATTTACTCTATCAAAATAATTAGAAATAACAGAGTTAGTTCCACTTATCTTTATGTAGAGTTATGGTTGGTATGTGTGGTTGATGTCAGTGATATTAGTTGTAGAGTAATCCAGTTTTCACTGCATAGTGCAAAGGAGCATGACCTTTTCCCTTTATTATAGCTGAGATAATTTGTAATTCATTGGCTTCTGGTAGGTAAATGGACTTTATGAATATGGATATTCCCAGCTAAAATATTCAATTAAATCAATTACAACCACCTTCCATAGTGTATAAATAGGTTATATAAATTACAAATTTAGATCATCAAAGGATAAAGGGGGAAGATCCAGTATATTCTAGAAATAACACCAACCAGTTTGGCTCCACATTTGTGCCAGGAAGCCTGTGCAATAGAAATTCTTGTCATAATTAGCAAGTTTGTTTGTACCTTGTAAGAGACATATATTATATATCATAATATATATATAACTTCCTTTGTCATATTTATATTGAAAGGATGCACTTTGTACAAGTGAATATTTTATATATACTGTTAATGTACTGTCTAAGGTAGTGCTAATTAGTTTGTCACCAAGGCAACCCTAATAATAGCGTAAAGAAATATCATT
Organism: Xestospongia muta; assembly: GCA_963693285.1. NCBI lineage: Eukaryota > Metazoa > Porifera > Demospongiae > Haplosclerida > Petrosiidae > Xestospongia > Xestospongia muta. The sequence continues at coordinate 5,504,408 of OY848927.1, forward strand.
GGTTGTCACAGCAGAGATTTCCATGGCATTTCAGTTATGTACCTAGAAATGCAGACTCCTCACCACGACGTCCTGTGTTAAAATTGTTCGGTTGTGACATGGTTAATTCCTAGCATAATTATTGCATGTTTTATAGTTCAGTTTATATAGTGCAGTAGTCAAATTGTCTCCTCTCTTATTGTAGGATCAGTTTGTGAAATATGCAGATAAAATACTACAAAGTAATAGTAGTAGTGAAAGAAATGGACTTGCTGAGGCTGGCTCACCAACTTGGCAGAGACTTGCTACTGTTGGTGTAATAGGATTGGGAGCTGTATTGGCTTTCTCTTTAAGAAATGCATTCTCGTCATAATGTATATTAACTTTCTCTTGTCACTGGTGTCTATTACTGTTAGCAGTGATGTCTCTACAGGTAAACAAACAACTCTGAAACTATAAATCTAATATTATAATAACTTCCTGTGTACCACGAATTTATCATCATCATCATTTCATCAATTCACTTATTTATTTAATTATTTTTGTATTTTACAATCATTATTTTTATAATATTTATTTAACACCGCCGAGATAATAATGACCTCTACAGGAAATTAATAAGGTTATATAAACTTGTGGTTTAATTAACAACGAATGAGGTAATAAAGTTCCCCTTTCGCTATTGCGTCAGCGTAGTTATGGGCGTGGCTTTAGTTAATTACTTGTTAATTATAAACTAAAAATGTTGTCTTCTAGCAGAGCTCTCTGTTCTAGTAGTTTTAGAAACCTTTTAAAGCCTCTAAGAAGTAAAAAAACAAATCCAAGGTAAGATATATAACCACTAGTCATAATGGTATTGTCTCGTTTAGGCTTCTAAGTAGATATTTAAGTATTTTTCCAGAAGTTTGTCCATTGACAGATACAAGAAGGGAATTTTCAGAAAAGAAGATACTAGGGTGAGCAAGTTAATATCCAACAGTACACTTAATAGATATAATGACTGATTTACAATATTCTGAGGTCTGGAGTGACTTTATATATTTTGTACACACACAGTTACACACCAGAACAGGTGTACAATGTTGTAGCTGATATCAATCATTACAAGGAGTTCCTACCATGGTGTAAAGAGTCGAAAGTTTTAAAAGAAAGACCAGGCCAGTGTATAGCCAGGCTAACAGTGGGATTCCCTCCCTTTGGAGAAAGCTATACTTCTTTAGTTTATCTCAGACCGTTTACACTTTTAAGAGTAAGCTTTGTGCTTCATTAGTACTCATTAAAACATTTAATATTTTTATTTGATAGAGTATTGCTACAGATGGTCGATTGTTCAGTCACTTGGAGACTACCTGGCAATTTCAACCTGGTCCAACTCATCCGACTGGCCCATCTGTACTTGTACAAATTACAGTAAATAATTGTATTAATAGTCCATGTCATGTGATTGATATTGTCTAGTCGCTGTTTGAGTTTCGCTCTGTGATATATGCTGGTTTAGCTAATCCCGTGTTTAATGAAGTTGCTAGAACTTTAGCGTCTTCTTTTGAAGCTCGCTGTGAGGTATTATATGGTCCTGATCACCTCAAGAACCATCAACATGGCTCTGACAACTCGTATAATTTCAATCACCACACATCTAGTTGATATTAAGAAATAGATGGTATAATTTATTTGTTGTCTTTTTATTATTTGTTCAACAATAATTCATCAACGTAACATTGTATATATCATATTATATATAAGTAATTTATTTATTTATTTTTTTTTCATTTTTAATTATTTGACGAGCAACAGTTGTTGTCATTAATTTATGTTGCTATTGTAATTGACTAAATACACAATAGCAATGACTTACTATTTGAATACTGAAGACGACTGATCAGGTCTGGGAGGAAGAGGAGGAGGAACAGCAGCAAGAACTCTGCGAGCATAGTCTGTCGAGAGGAGACCTGCCTCACGCAATGCTGAAGCAACTTTTATTCTCTTATCGGATAATATCTAGTTAACAAAGAGTTAAACATTGCCCCAAAGAACACACGGAAGATACCTTGTCTGAGGCAAAGGAGTGTAATGGAAAAAGTGGCTTTTGGATTTCCACTTCAGTATAGTGCTGACTTAATATCGAATGTGCTTTACTAGCCTAAGTAGTATAACAGTGTATCAAGTTAGTGTTTGTTAATATTACTGACCTCAGTGTCACTGGAAAGTCGTTGTGGATCACGATCAGCTTCTACTCTAACTAGTTGTCTAATATTTTCCAGACGTTTCTCTCTTCTCCTGTTCTCTTCTTCTAGTGATTCAGAATGTGCAGCTTTTTCTGCTAATTTTAATTTAAATAAATGCTCACGATAGTCGGTTCTGTATGCAAACTTATGAAGACACTATACATAGTAATGGAGTCTGACCTTTCTTTGTCTCTTCTAGCTTGATCTTTAAGGACTTCTCTCATCTTCTCCACTCTCTCTTTTTGCTGGAGAATTTCGTCTTGTCTACGTTGCTCCTTTTCAGAGTGATACAACTCCAATTGTTCTTTAATTATTTGTCTTTTCTCACTCTGTCTCTTTTCTTCTTCTTCAATGAGTGCTTTCTGATCTGCAAGTTGCTCCATTGCTAGCTTTGTTTCAGCATCCTGTAATGCCTGGCATTGTTGACGCCATTCAGATACCTAAATATACACCAAACATATTGATATTACTAGTACACAATCTTTAACCTTTTCTGCCAGCTCTTTACACATTTGATCATGTTTTTCTCTCTCTTCTCTCAACATCTTTCTCCTTTTCCATTCATTGCACACCTCTGCATAATATATCTTGGTTTTCTCCACAAGTTCAAGTCGTTTCTTCCTCCATGAATTCAGCAGAATGCTTCTTTGTTTATTATAATATTTGATAGCATTAAACCATGTCTCATAGGCCACCTGTCAATGAAGGAATGAAATAGCAATAGATATACAGGTTGTATGGACTTACAATGTCATCTCTTGTCTTGTGACTCATCTCTCTCAACATTCGATCGATATAAAGTGTACGATAACCATTTACTCCACGAGGATACTGTTCAAGAATGAGCTCAAAATGAAGTCTATCTTCCTCTAACTTCCATCCTCCATCAACTAATCTAAAGACGGAGGTACATATACATATATTTTGTATCTTCACTTACAAGAGACAGTCTTTAAATTGGGTTTGTAGTTCCTTTAACTGAAATTGATAATAATTGTCAAGTTTAACAAACTCTTCTGCCATAAGTTGTCTTGATTTGTCACTGGGACAATCCAGCGTCCACACCTCTTTAGCCACACCCACCTCAGTTACTTCAGTTTCTATTGTATGCATTTCTTTAATTGGTTTCGATTGAGTTTCCAAAGTTGACCGCTCTCCTTCTAATAATGACCACACCCTTTTATGTTCTTGCTGTACTCTCTCTATCTCATGCAATATTTCTTGTTTGAATGATGGCAGCAAATTATCTTTCTTCTGTTTCAACAAGTGCAACTTTCTTCTTAAGATCCGAACAGGTCCACAAACATCTTGCACAAACTGAACTCTACTTGATACGAGTTTGTTATTGAGTTCAATAGACTCCATTAAAAACTCATCCAGATTTAAAGAGCCATCTAATTTACAAGCTGCTATACACTGTTCCAAATTGTGCTGACACTGCACTACCTAAGCATCAAGACACAATTATATAGTGATCATTCACACATAATACACACCTCTAAATCTAAATGGTTGTATTTTTGTTGCCATCCTTTTTGATGTTCGTTTAAAAAAGATGCTTCCTTTCTTTCTTTGCTTTTTCCTGCTAATGTTTTAACTCTCATCAACTGTTGTTTGCCCTTCTCTTTCTCATATTTAATTGATTTCAATATGGTATCATAGTCCACTTCAGAATAGCTCTTGTGAGAAAAATGTAATCCACTGACACTAAAGGTTGTTGATATTCCATCTACACACAAATATTAAAAATCATAATATTTTTACTATTTTTATTACTTTTACTCTGAGGAGGATGTAAAGAAATCCCTTTTTTTCTATGATATATGACAAGCTTCTTCCAATCTCTTCCACTCATTGCTCTCAAAATTTTGAACAAACCGCCACCAATTTTGGTAGATTACAGAAGTATACGGATTAAAGGCGAAGTTCTAATAGCAAAGATTATGGATATAGTAATTTGGGTAGATTACAGAAGTATACGGATTAAAGGCGGAGTTCTAACAGCAAAGATTACGGATATAGTAAATACATGTACTTAATTCACGTGTATTGTTTTTGTCTATTGTTTAAATGTTAGAGAGTACTAGAATGAAAAGACATGGCTCGATGTTCTCTACGACGTATAGCACTCTTCATTGCTCTCCTGCTCCTTGTAGTTGGTACTATACATCTTAGTTCAAATTGGATGTTAAAATTGAAAAAAGGTAATGTTCCTGAAAAACCTCGTGGTCAAAAACCTATCCTTCGATATCAATTGGAGCGAGAAATAGAAAAATTGATTGGACGCAAATTGACTCCTCAAAATGGTTAGAGATTTTAATTATTTGGGGGTGTGGTTTTTACTGAGTGTTGTCTACATTTGTAGACAAAGAGAAAGCAGAAGAAAAGAAAGGATATGAATTAAATGGATTCAATCAATTTAGAAGTGACCGCCTCCCACTCGACAGGGAAGTTCCTGATACACGAGAATCAAAGTAAATAAAACTGTTAATATAATGGACGAATGGATTGATGGATGGATCAATGGGTGAATGGATAGATACACCAATAGGTATTCAAATGGACAGACACTAGAAGATGAATTTATTTCTAATAAATGTCTTATTGTATAGATGTGTTGAGAAGGTCTATCCATCTCAGTTACCGTCAACATCAGTTATTATTATTTTCCATAATGAGGCCTATACTGCCTTACTTCGTACAGTAACTAGTATTATCAATCGTTCACCATCTCATATGTTACATGAGATAATTCTTGTTGATGACTACAGTGACCATGGTAAGAGACATATTAAGATATTCTGTTCGTATTTATATCGTATGTCCATTATATATCTATTCTTTAATTATCTTTTTCAAAGGTCTGTTCATACTTGATTTCATTTGTCCATTATTGCATGTTATTTGTCCATTATTGCATGTTATTTGTCCATTATTGTATGTTATTTGTCCATACTTATGTAGCTGATCTTAAAGAGAAATTGGAAAATTATATTAAACAAGAGTCAAAAATAAAACTCATTAGACACAAGAAGAGAGAGGGATTAATTAGAGCCAGAATGACAGGGGCAAATGCAGCCACGGGTCAAGTTCTGTTGTTTCTAGATTCTCATTGTGAAGTTAATCTCGGTTGGTTGGAACCATTACTTGAAAGGATCTATATTAATCGTTCTAATGTCGTCTGTCCTGTGATTGATGTGATAAATTTGGATACGTTAGAATATTCTACTATCAGAGGACCACCGGGTGTAAGAGGAGGCTTTAATTGGAACCTCCAATTTAAGTGGAAAAAAATCCCAGACTATGAGCAAAAGAGACGTGGCTATGATGAAACTCGCGAAGTAAAATCTCCAACAATGGCTGGTGGTCTGTTTGCAATAGACCGAGAGTTTTTCTATAAAATTGGTGCTTATGATCCAGGAATGGATATTTGGGGAGGAGAGAATTTGGAGTTGTCCTTTCGAGTAAGTTTTGAGTACATTACTGTTAATATAAACAAGTCAATGTCAAAATAAACGCATACATTTAATACCATCATCTTTAAAATAACCTTCAAGAATGCTTTTTAGTCGATATTAATACAACAATTATATAAAGTATTTGTACATATATTGTATACTATACATATACAATATATATATATATTATACATGTACTTATTTGTTTACATGTAATGTCATGCGTCTTTCTTTGTTCCAGATATGGATGTGTGGTGGTGAATTAGAACTGATACCATGTTCACGAGTTGGACACATATTTCGTAAAAGACAACCGTATACATTTCCTGGTGGTGTAGATAATATTTTAGTACGTAACAATATGCGTCTTGCTGAAGGCTGGATGGACGAGTATAAGGAATATTATTATGCTAAAAGACCTGGTATACGTAAGAGAAACTATGGTGATATATCTGAACGTCTTGCAATCAGAGAAAAATTAAAATGTAAATCATTTAAATGGTTTTTAGAAAATGTCTATCCTGAATTACCCATACCAAATCAGAATCTTTATCACGCTGGTTCTGTAAGTATTATTATGAGCTACAATATAGGTTTTGTTACTTACCTAAGATACGTAATCCTCAATCTAATATGTGTCTCGATACTTATGGACAGAGGGAAGGAGGAGTAGTGAGTCTCTATACATGTCATGGACAGGCTGGTAACCAGGTAGATACCCCACCTACCTCCTAATTAAATGTTCATTTTCCTAAATTAGGACTTTGGGTTTACAGATATAGGCGAACTTCAGTTTGAAGAAGATCTCTGTTTGGACGTGTCACAATCTATGCGTGGTGGTCGCATACAAATCCTGAATTGTCATGGTTTAGGTGGGAACCAGAAGTGGGAATATAACAATCAGGTTTGGTTGCTATAGCAACTGATATAAGTCCATAAAATTGTTTTTTGTTATCTTATAGACGATGGTACTTCGTCATGTGATAACTGGTCTTTGTATTGAGAAAGGACCTACTAATCAGCCAGTAATGAATGTTTGTAGTGGATTGCCACAGCAACAGTGGATGTTTTCCCATCACTACACTCCATCACGAAGAATCAAAGGATGATGACATTTTCGAAATCTAATTATTGTTAATATTTTTATTAATGATTTTTATCTAAGAGATTTTAAGACATAACTGTATCACGTGATCTCTTGATGACATCATCACAGTAGATGACTAGGCTGTACATTATTGAGAAATCTGTACATTACTGTTGGAAATAAGAGGCTCTGCAGAAGAAAACGAACAGACTCTGTAGAACCAACGTGGTAAGAAGGGCGGGATGGTTGTTTAGTATTAACACTGTCAATTGACTCTATATATTTCACTTTCTCCTTGTAGTAGGAGTTAGACTTATTTGTTTTCTTGTACAATATAGTGTTATTTAGTAGAACACTTTTGGTTGTTATAATGTCAGTATGTATCATAATCTCTTGTCATGATATGGTCCTTTCCTTCTGTTTAGATCTTATCATTATGCCGCCACCACCGCCACCTCCTCCAGCCCCAGCACCTCCTCCTCCTCCACCAACCTTCAAAGATGCCAATGTAGAGAAACCAAAGCTTAGTAGAAAAGAAGAAAAAGACAGAGGAGCTCTCTTAGGTGATATTCATAAAGGAATGAAGCTAAAAAAGGCAGTTACTAATGATCGTAGTGGACCATTGATAGAACAATGTAAGGATGACATTGTACATGTATTTTACATGTAATATATATAGACGTGTAACTTAATTGAATTGAGAATCAAAGTGGTTTTATGGAAGATGTTAAATATCATAGACCAAGCTATTATCCTCAGACCTAAACTAATATCCTGATTCCTGATTCCTGAAACCAGGTGTTTTGCATTATACAGTAGCAGGTTTGTTTTGTTATATATTTTGTAACTATAAGCAGTTTACCAATTAATTGTATGGCATAAAGTGACAGGTATGTGTGGTAAGCAGTTAAGTTAGCCTTCTATGTTACTATATATGTATTGTGTACATGTATGGTTATATGAAAATAGTTTTATAATTGTTTATTACAAGATAATTATTCTTTTTTATATAGCCAAGAAAATGGGTGGCGGTGGAGGTGGTCCTCTTGCTCCTCCTGGTGGAGGTGGAGGTGGTTCAAGTGGGGGTGGCAGCTTTGGAGGAGGTACTCCACAATTAGGTGGTTTATTTGCCGGGGGTATGCCCAAGTTAAGATCAGTCAGTGGTCAAGGAAGAGATAACGAATCCAAGATTGCGCACAATAAAGTTAGTCCTCCGCCAGGAATCAACAAGGCCAGCTCATCATTTTCGCATCAAGGTGGTGCTAACAGAGTGTCACGCCCACCTTCAACAAGTGATGGCTCACGACCACTCCCACCACCTCCTGGTGCTAATAAGTCATCTGTTCCAGGAAGACCTGGTCAAAATCGACCTCCTCCACCACCTGGTAATCGCCAGAGCATGGGAGCAACCAATCGTATTAATCCTCCACCCCCTCCACCTGCTCGAGTGACAAGTCCTGTTGAGAGAAATCACCCCACGGCAACAATACCCAGAGCAGCTCCCCCTCCTCCACCTACTAGATCTCTTCCTCCTCCTCCTCCCCCTACCACTTCTAATTCAGTACGTTCAAAGATCATAAATGTTAAAAATATAATTAACTAAGACAATAATTAACCCTTTAGTACTTTTCTTACTCCCTCAGATTAGACAGGGACCGCCCCCACCACCTCCATCCTTAAAAGCTCCTAACTCACGTTCAAATGGTGGTAGACCACTCCCTTCTGTTCCTGGGGGCTCATCTGATAGTGGCAGCAACAGAATGTCTCGGCAGGGACCTCCTCCTCCTCCACCTCGGCAGGACTCAGAACTTTCAAGGCCTCTTCCGCCTCCTCCCACATCAAAAAGTCCTGATGGTGAAACAAGAAGAGGTAAGAGGAGCAATAACTTGTTTTGCCTTTATGAATATTACTATTTTAGGTGGTCCACCTCCACCTCCGTTAAGGTCACATCTTCCTCCTCCTCCTCCTCCCACTCGATCTCTTCCACCTACACCAGGTTCAGGTCGTGGGGACCCTCCTCCACCACCTGACAGATCACAACCGTGAGAGAGAGAGAGAGAGAGAGAGAGAGAGAGAGAGAGAATTTACTCATTAGTGTACATAATTGATTACCTTATATGGTAGTCTGTATGATCTATGTAAACATTCCTTTGACTCGAGGAACTAGAAAGCTTGTTTTATTATTTGTTTGCCAACAAGATATACATTATCATACATGTAATGGATGCCACACATACAATTTTCTTTCTAGGCCTCGTATTAATCCTCCACCTCCACCACCACCATCTAATGATCGAGAGGATCTAACGGCTACTATACCGAGAACAAGACCTCCTCCACCCCCATCTCGTGGACCACAACAGTCAATACGAACAGCTCCACCTCCTCCTAATAGAGCTCCACCCACAAGATCAGGTACTTCATCAGATGGTAAGTGAACATTATTTGAATAAAATGCCACACCGACTTCTTTTAGATGATTTTGAGAATAAATTTCAATTCAGGACAGATATCCCATCTCCACAAAGATGGGTAGCGGGACCTAAAATATATCCTAGTAAAAGCCAAAGTATGTAAGAGTATCACATGAATGTCACATGACGTTTTGTTGTAGATCGACGTGCCCCTCCATCAGCCCCTAATACAGGACATTCAAGGGGAGCACACATTCCGCCTCCCCCGCCCCCTCGTTAGCTCTAATGTAGAGATAGTATGTTTTTGTAACATCAATTTGGTAATTATAATTAGCTTAGTTTAGCTGTTAATAACTATTAATAACTACTGTCATGTGATCACTATATGTTATTGTGTCATAGTCTTATTTGAAGCTTATCCATGGTTTGTCAGATCCACTTAGTTGCCATGGTAGCAAAACTAGATGTTTATCTGTGTTGAAAGTTTTTACGTGTCTATACTTTAATTTCTTATAATTACTAATTGTTATTCATCTTATTATCGTATTATTACTATTTATTGTTATAATACAAATTGTGAATTTACAACTCAACTTGTGTAGATAGCCCCACCCACTCCTAGCTGCAAAAAGGGCACACTCTTTATTTTCAGTGACCACGTTCACCCAGTGTGGTATACTATGTGTGCAAATATTGCAATAATGGTAGTGGGTCACTATTGGCTATGTATCATATTCTCAAGTGTTAGGTTTTTGGGATTTAGTGCAGCATAAGCATCTAGTCAATTAACATGTCAAAGCCACTCCCATTATTGCAATATTAATTTACATACAATCCACACACTATAATACAGACTTCATTGAACATTTTAATAATAAACGCACAAAAAAAAAAAATCAAAATCGAGCAAAAAATGATTCATGAGAAACAAGTCACTTCATTTTGGATTATTTCACATTAAACAATTAATAAATATATCTGTCATATATTAATACATTCCTCCGCCCATACCACCCATACCACCCATGCCTCCAGCTGGCATGGGTGGATCCTCCTTGGGAATTTCCGTAATTACTACCTCGGCTGTAGTCAAGAGAGATGCTACGCCTGCAGCATCCTGAAGAGCAGAACGAACAACTTTTGTAGGATCAATAATTCCTATAGAAAAATGTGCAACATAATTATACTAAATACCATTTTTAAGATCTTTACCAGCTTGTATCATGTCAACATATTGGTCAGTTAAGGCATCGTAACCTTCTGATGGGTTTGTAGCATGAATGACTTTATCAACAACTCTAGAAGAATCTACACCAGAATTTTTAGCAATGGTAGCACAGGGAGCACTGAGAGCATTCTTTACGATACTAACTCCTGTGTCTTCATCATTGGAATCGACTTGAATATTATCCAGAGCAGACATACATCTAATGGAAGATAAATTATTATATATTTAATATTTCTTGTAATTAAACAGGGGCAGTTTTAAATTAAACCCTCATTATATAATATTACGTAATCATGTAAGTCAGTGACTCGGGAAGATATTTTAATCATTGGGTTTATTCGTGTTGAAATTTGAACACCAAAATTTACCTCAATAGAGCTACTCCACCTCCAGGTACAATACCTTCCTCGACAGCTGCTCTGGTTGCATTTAATGCGTCATTAACTCTATCTTTTTTCTCGTTGACTTCAACATCACTGGATCCTCCAACTTTAAGGACAGCAATCCCATCGGACAATTTAGCTAGCCTCTCTTGAAGTTTTTCTTTTTCGTAATCACTTCTTGTGTCTTCGATCTCTTGTTCAATTTGTTCTATACGTTTCTGAACATCTGCCTCCTTTCCTTTGCCTTTAACAGAAAAAATGACCTCAATCTTACAAAACGAAAATTACCTTTCATCATCAAAGTGTCATCTTTTGTAATGATGACTTCGCCAACTTCACCAAAATCTGACACAGAGACATCCTCTAGTTTAAGTTCAAGACTCTCATCACCAAAAACCTTAAACAACAATAACTAAGAGACACAGTAACAGTCATAACTCACAATGCCACCAGTTGCAATAGCTAAATCATGGAGCTGGTTCTTCCGATTATCTCCAAACCCAGGAGCTTTGACAGCTGCTACTTGAAGTCCAACTTTTAATCTATTTAACACTAGAGTAGTCAGTGCTTCTCCATCTACATCTTCAGCAATTATTATGAGTGGGCGTCGCTGGGTATGGGCTAGCTCTAATGCAGGAACAAGAGTTTGCACTGAGCTTATCTTCTTTTCACACAGCAACAGAAAAGCATTCTCGTACTCCACTTTCTGTCCTGAGAGAGGGAGAGAGAGAGAGTCTACAATATTCCTCTGTGTTGACTGCTAACCTTTGCTGGAATTTATGAAATATGGTGATATAAAGCCTCGATCAAACTTTAATCCTTCAATGACCTCGAGTTCATCATTGAGTGTTTTTCCATCTTTTACAGTGATGACACCATTCTTGCCAACTCTCTTCATAGCTGACGAAATCAACTCCCCGATTTCTTTGTCACCATTAGCAGAAATAGTAGCCACCTTCAAAAAGAAAAACAAAAGATACAAGAGGTATCCCTATTTTCTAACCTGTGCAATTTCCTCTGGTGTGGTAACCGGTTTTGATAGCTTCTTCAGAGCTTCAACAACTACAGTCACTGCCTTTTGGACACCCTTTCTAACTTCATTAGGATTTGCACCATTGCTAACTCGTTTGAAGCCATCTTGAGCAATTGAGTGAGCTAACACAGTAGCTGTTGTTGTACCATCACCTGTAGAGACATCAATGCTATGTACTAACTAGTACTACCTTTTATATTATTATTACTCAATAGATACAATAACAGTGTCTCTCATTATTGCAGAAGATCAGTCACTGAAAGTCAGTATCTGCTTTTAACTAATCACTGAAACACTATTTATGTCCATTTATCCATCCATCTGTCCATACCAGCTTCCTCATTAGTGTTATTAGCAACATCTTGCACAAGACGAGCTCCTAAGTTTTCTCGCTTATCTGGTAACTCAATGGCTTTAGCTACAGTCACTCCATCTTTAGTGATCTTTGGACTCCCCCAAGATTGTTCTATAATGACATTACGACCCTGTGTAAAGAAGACAGAAAATGAAAATATTTACCAACAACAAATCTACCTTAGGGCCAAGAGTCACAGAAACAGCTCTAGCTAATGTTTCCACACCAGTCAACATGGAAGATCTTGCATTCTCGCCAAAGACAATCTCCTTGGCATAACCTCTTACTGGAGGTCTGCTGTTGGTCAAAAGTCGGGCGACTGGTCGATAGAGTCTAGCAGATCGTAGCATTGTGAAAGAAATATCTAGTTGCAGGTCAAGCTAAGATATTGCAGCGTGGAGCTGATGTAACTGCCACGTGGAATAGAGAATTCTGGATATGTTTCCGAGCATGCTCACAAGCCACGTGGTTAGATCAGCTTTTAGAGACCATCTGAGAATAAATGGTAATGTTTGTTTGCTTTGCAGCAATACAAATACTTAAAGTGTTTATTTTTCAGGCTAGTTTAAGAAGATTCAAACCTCTTCTGGATCGTGTACTGGTTGAGAGACTTCTCCCAGAAACTGTAAGCATTTGCTATAATATATTGCATCATATAAAGTTATCATACAATTAGAAAACGAAGGGCGGTATCATGATACCTGAAAAGGCTCAAGGCAAAGTAAAGCAAGCAATAGTCGTTGCTGTTGGTCCTGGAGCAAAGAACAAAGTACAAAATGATATAATAATAATCTTTGATATTATGCATTTTATAGGAAGGTATTACGGAACCAGTGAGTGTTAAAGTCGGAGACACAGTGTTGATTCCAGAGTATGGTGGAACAAATGTAACATTTGAAGAGAAGGTACTGCTTGGTTTTAAATACATGATGTCATCACTTTGTTACTATATTTAGGATTATGTTATGTTTCGTGATGGTGATATATTGGGCACATTTGATGACAATTAATTATCGAACTTTGTTTAAACAACAAAACTTTATATTTATGAATAGCCTAAGAAATCATTGCTTCTTTTTTTGTGTGCGATTGAAATCCAATTATTTCTCTTTGATATATATTAAATATTAATGAAACTAATTAACAAAGCCTGTACTGCTAATGGTTTAGAATATGATAATATCAAGAATACAACTGGTCCTACAACTACTTGGCGTACATTTTCTTTAATGCATCAGTTGTGAAGGATTTGGGCCTCTCAATAGGTAGACCAAGTGCTCTGTCCCATACAAGAGAGGCCAGGACACCCAGAGCTCGCGACACTCCAAAGAGAACAGTATAGAAACTCATCTCTGTCATACCATAATGCTATAACGATAAATCAGAACACACTTGTATATATAAAAACTGCACAAACTCACTTGCAATAACACTCCACTGTGAGCGTCAACATTGGGCCAAGGGTTCTTTGTCTTGCCATGCTCGGTAAGCACTCCAGGGGCTACTTCATATAACAAAGCAACCAATTTGAACATGGGGTCGTCAGGTAAGTGTTTCAGTGCAAATTCCCTTTGACATTCATACCGTGGATCAGTCTTACGCAATACAGCATGGCCATATCCTGGTACAACCTAACTTTATTAATAGTTCATTATCTCAACAAGTCTTATTAAACCTGTCCACTGTTTAGAGTCTTCCATAGAAATTCAGTTAGTTGCTCCTTAGTGACATTTGTCCCTATTTCTTCAGCTACTTTAGTCAACCACACCAACACTTCCTACAAACACATACTTACAATTACACCATATAAACAGCATAAACCTGGTTTGCTAAGCCATGAAGTGGACCAGCCAGGCCATTCATGCCCCCAGCAAATGAGAGATAAGGATCAGAGAGAGTACTGCCAATAAGATGAGTGGTGTGTGCAGAAACATTTCCTCCTTCATGGTCGCTATGAATAGTTAGGTAAAGTCGTATCAATTCAATAAATTGTGGATCATCGTAACCCAACATTGCTGCAAAATTAGCACCCCAATCTAGCTTGGAATCAACAGCCACTATTTTTCCATCTTTATAGACATTGCGATAAATAAGAGCAGCTAAGCTTGGTAGTTTAGCAATGAGATCCATGCTATCCTCGTAAGTTGCCTGGAGAAAAAGGTCACCTTTAATTCTTAAGCTATTAAGCTGCACTCGATACATACCTCCCAATGCATTGACTTGTGTATCCCTTCAGCATATGCTTTAGCAAATTTACTCTCAGACTGCATGGCAGTAATGGCTGCACTAAACTGACTCATTGGATGGAGCGTGTTAGGGAAGTTGTTAACCATTTGAACAACATGGTGAGGCAAAGCTGCTCGTTCAGCCCAATCTTGGCTAATAGCATTAACCTACATGTAATGACTCTATCAAACATTCTCTTAAATATATATCCTTACTTGTTCTTTAGAAGGAATTTCACCTGTTAACATTAAATAGTACACACCCTCAGGTAAAGGTTCTTGGCCGCCATCAGCTTTAGGTAGAAGCTACATGATGTGTGATGTCATATTACATCATATGATGTTGTTTATTACTTCTTGACATTCTGGAATGCTGTATCCCCTAAAACGGATCCCTTCCTCTGGATCCAACAGTGACGTCTCTGTTACAAGTGCCCTAATGCCTCGCATACCTCCATACATCTATATGTAATGGAATTATAAATAATATATTTAATATTATTGTATAACATATCATTTATTAACTGACCATGTCAATAGTTACGTCTCCAACTTTTGTTTCGCCGTACTGAGCTCGAAATTCTTTGATTTCTTGTTGTTTGTTTGGAATTATTTCAGCTAGTCTCTCTTTGAGTTCATCACGATGATGATGGTGTCGAGTCTAGACGAGTATACGAAGAGTATACAGTAGTTATTAAAATACAATAAAACATACTACAGTCACTGATGGTAGCCATCTTTGTCTGTTGAGTAATTTCCACGAACCCTAAAGCAGCAACAACATTCATTAACAAGAATAGCAGCTGTCAAATGCTCAATATTCCTGATAATAAAACTATTTAGTATATTATGACTAGTGTTCCTTACTCTGTGAAGAGGTAGCAAAGAACGAGAGAAAGTAGCTGCCATATTCCAGGGGCTGCGTAACGTAGGAATAATACTACGAAATCACTGGGAGGGGCTAACTAGAGGTGGAGCTACAAAACAAAAACTTCAAAGGTAAGCTTTTAAAATTTCAAGAACCATTTATTTAGAATTCTCTTCCTAGTTCTCACATCATGAGTTATGAACTCTATCGACACACTACACTAGGAGTCTGTTTACAAGATGCCTTAGATGAGATGATTGGTTCACAACAGATCAATCCACAACTTGCGCTAAGAGTACTCAAACAATTTGATAAGAGTGTTAGTAAAGCACTTTCATCACGAGTTCGGACACGCTACAATTTTAAAGGCCACCTCAAAACATACAGGTTAGAACAATAAAAAGTACATAGTACAGATACTACCTAACCAAGAAGGTTAGCCTATGTGATAAAATATGGCATATTGGAGTGTAATATAACTATGTACTAAACTAAAGTACAATTTAATGGTTAAAACAGATATCTAGTTACATTTTCTAGTAATGACAAGTCTTTTTCCTTCAGATATTGTGACAATGTGTGGACCTGTCTGGTGCAGGATGTAGAGTTGAAGGAGACACAAGCTTCTGATGTTATATATGTCGATAAAGTCAAAATTGTTGCCTGTGATGCTGGGACTAACAGTGGTACATCAACAAAGAATAAGAGTTAACAAAAGTAGTCTAGTTTAAAAGTTTCTATCATAAATTCTCACAGACTGATATATATATTTATATATATATCTATACATTATAATTTTACAACACATCAATAAAATTAAGACGATAACAACAACAAAAATAAATAGTAAAAGGGTGTGTCATGTGACATACATGTGACATAATGTGTAAAGTGATTGGTCTCGGACAGAAAAAGGATACTACACTTCAACAGACGTACTACTTAAAGTGACATAGCTCTCAGTGTGAGAATGATTCGAGTACTTCTTTCCTTCGGTATCAGGCGATAGGTTACTAAGGTAACTACTACTTGAGGCACTGCGGCCAATAAGAGGGCTTCGTGGAACACTGGAAAGACTTGTCGTCGAGTCTGTTGTAGAACTCAGACTGAGTTCTGAAGCACGAGAATCAGTCCTCGTTTCAAAGACTCTACTAGGCTGGAGATCAGGTTGGTGATTGTTGCTAGGAGGTGGAACAGAACTGCCTCGTTCTAATCTACTATCAGTGCTGTCATCATCAATATCGTCAATGTTCACCCTCATGGGTATTCCTGATGACTGGACTCTTCGGATATGAGGTGGGGAAGACTCTAATGTTGGAATATTACTGGAGGTGGTCGAGGAGGTTAAGACAGGGCGTTGTTTTACATTTAACTTATTGGAATCTATAGAGGAAGGATCAGCTTGATATGCTAGTGCCGTTAAAATAACTGCATCGTCAACTACTTGTGCTGGCTTGACTTTCTTCATTAAATGATTGGCAGATATTCTGTGGAAGGCTATCTGACTGACAAATGGCTCAAATGCTGTCTTCAAATCAAGGTCAGGGTGATCGTCAATAAAACGGAGACACCATCGGAAAGCTGCTTCGAATTTGGTCTCTTCCGAAGCCAACAGCTCCTCTCTTCCCAGTATTATCCTCACTACATGTTGAGGTAATGTGGCAAAAGAGCCTAAGTTAAGAACAACTTCTGCATGTTGATCGACAAATTCTAACATTTTCTGAACCAATATCTTTGTGCTCTTATATTGAATATATTTCTCAGCTGAGGACAAGAGAGCACACACAGTGTCTGTATTGATGGCACGATCTAAGAACTGAACACACGCCATTTTTAGTTCATCTAAACCGTAGTGATCAGCAGCATTCATTAAACCGAGTAGAGTTCGTGATTGTAGCATTACTGATCCAGAGTGTATGTATTCCATCAATTGTTTGAACACTTCAGGTTCAAAATCTTGTACTATTAACGTAGGTTGTCCACGAAAGTCAGTCTTATCAACATATCCATCTGAATTAGGTCTATAAAGAGCCTTCTTTTTGGGCTTTTTGTTGGTCTGAGATAAGGATGGTTCTTCATAGAGAAGACGTCGGAATACTCTTTGTGAGGAAAGAAATAGATTGTTAGTAATTATATTCATAGTGAGAGAATTAAATAACCATCAAGTCACAGTTCAATTGACAATATGGACTATAAACATGATATTTCAAATTTTAAGCAGACATTACAGGAAAATACAGAACACCCTCTGATGCTATGGGAAATGAAGTATGAATAGTGTTTGCAAACCACAACTGTTGACACTATTATCACCTATATTTAATGCACATACCTACACCATACACACTATCTTACAGGATATAATGCTTCTATTTGATTACCATTTTTAGATAGAAACAGACAACATCTTGATGCACATGTTAAAGGTGCAAGTATATAACTTAACAGACACATTACTGCAAGTATATAGTTTAACAGACACATTACTGCAAGTATATAGTTTAACAGACACATTACTGCAAGTATATAGTTTAACAGACACGTTACCGCAAGTATATAGTTTAACAGACACGTTACCGCAAGTATATAGTTTAACAGACACGTTACCGCAAGTATATAGTCTAACAGACACATTGCTGCAAGTATATAGTTTAACAGACACGTTACTGCAAGTATATAGTTTAACAGACACGTTACCGCAAGTATATAGTTTAACAGACACGTTACTGCAAGTATATAGTTTAACAGACACGTTACTGCAAGTATATAGTTTAACAGACACATTGCTGCAAGTATAGTTTTATATAGGAAGCATATATGCTATTATAATTATCTTTAAATTTTATAACCTTTGAACTCATAACATCACTCTGACAGCAGGTAGACAGGAAAAGACAATGTCTACACTATATTCCTTTTGAAATGATAACATATTGAGAAGGTGTCTATTATTAGGAATAGACAGAAATTCATGAGCTCCTTAGCAACAATCTCTTTTAACAGACAGTCTCTTTGTGTGAAACACTTCTATACACATAATATCAAAAACGTGTTACATTGCACAGATGTGTCAACTGTGATGAGTTATTGCAATATCACGGAGTGGGAGTTATCTAAATGTTGATTTTGTAAAAAACACACTCACATTCACACGTAGATACACACACAACAATAACATCCATTAACAAAAGGTAACAAAGATGGCTAAGTAACCATTAGACCATTAGATACACAAGTTTGTTCAGATAAATGCATCACATTATAAACATATGTTATTAATGCATTCAATTCTTTGGGGATTTTAAATCATTGAAATATCATTTGATTTTCATAAACACAAATTAACATGAGATTACTGACATACTTGCTTCTTGCTGCTAACACAGCTCTCACACCACATACAGGGTGCCTGTCCTCACCAACCAGAAATGTCACATCACACAGCTCAGGGAGGCCAGCTAAAAAACTAAGATCATGAGCTAAACCAGCTCTGTTATCAAATGAGAACGTTGGCTCTTCTTCATTTTCTTCTATACTGATGACGGGAGGTTCCAATTGGTTGTCTGTCAACAGGTTAGGTTCAGAGTGAGCATGGGTGGGACCCCGGTGGTTAAAAGGAGAGAAAAAATGGGAATGACGTGGTAAAGTGTCAAGTTTTTTTGTTGAGCTATCTACCACATCTAGTTCTGTATCACTTAAACTGTAACGCCGGTCCATTCTCTTTTATGTTGGTAGTCTTGAGTCACAGGCGTCAGTGAGCTTTCTTCTATAACAATTATCTAACTATTATTAAACTATTAACTTTTTTTAGCACTTGTCACTTACTAGCTGGAAATAACGATGCTTCAAATGACTTGTGACAACTGATCACTTATAAAAGCTCTGATATTATACATAATCTAATTGTTTGCTTTTCAACCTACGACGTCATCAGAAATATCGCAATCGAGGTCAAGCCGTATAATTTATTCTATAAGCATCCATATAATAACTTAGTCGTGTGCGTTACTTACCTTTAATAGGGAGAGCGAGTGAAGTGGGTCTGTGCTCCCGTCGGGAACGGTTCTTTTCTTTTTGACTCATTAAGAGCAAACTCTGCTTGCTTCAAAAAGTCGCACTGCTGCTTGAAAACATACTCAATAACAAAACCACGCCTACATACCACACCTATTAATACCTTCAGGCAATTTGTGATGAAATGAATCAAGTTAGTTGCCATGGCAATACCTAATGATATCTCTTTTATTTTTTAGTGGAACATTATCACAAAATTAGCAGTCAATTAGTTGAGAAGACTCCTAAAATCAATGAAATACGAATCTCATCAACTGGGAAGCCTCAAGATATTATTCACAAAGCAATCTCTATCATAAAAGTATATCACGTGTATAATACAGCTTATTGCTATTTCTAATTATAGGAATATCCAAAAGAAGGTGTGGTCATATCGGCATGCGGTAATGATGTCACAAAAGCTGTTAACATAATTGAACAGATAAAGAAAAAGTATCCGGTATGACCAATCTAAATATAGTAACAGTTAGCAATGACACAACAAACCTAAATATAGTAACAGTATACAATATACATACATACATAATTATATATATATATATATATATATATATGACTCCAACTATTACACAATATTGAGTGTACAAGTAATCTAAATATAGTAACAGTTAGCAATGACACACAAATCTAAATATAGTAACAGTTAGCAATGACATCAATTGATAATAGTCCAACAGGAAAACTAACCTTTCAATATTTATTTACAAAGGGTTATTTTAAATGCTATCCTGTTGGAACAATATCTGTTATTATAAATACAAATGTGTTCTATTTTCCTGTCACTTTAGTACATTTATCAACATACAGCTGACATCTGTTACAATAGGTAATATTAATGTTACCATGGAAACTATGTTAGAATGACAAAACTGTAAAAGAATTTTAATAACATCATCGTGTACTTGAATGAATGTATCTTTTAATTGTCTTTAATTTCATGAGAATTTGCACTTCGTATAATAATAATTTAAAACATTTCTTTTATATAATAATTTTAGAGTTGAAGATTTATGGCAGTCTGATCTACATGGTTTAGACAAGTTAGTACACACTCATATAATAACAGCTGTATCCTGTTATTAATGTACAAGAGACCAACAAAAATAGAATATCACATTAGCTACATAACATCAAAGTGTAGAGGATGTTATAGTAATGTACTATTGATTTAAACAAATATTAAGTTAATGTATTATCATGAAGTGTGATATTTTTCCACTAGTTTGAAAGTAATACGGAAGATTCCATTATTACAAGTTACATTGGTCCAACAATGTCATCCTCCTCCTTCAAAACAAGAGGAAGTTAAGCAATCAATAAGTGTGGTCACAGTACAATCAAGTGGAAAGAGAAAAAAGCGAAGTCATGATATCACTACTAAAAGTACAACTCCATTACATTAACAATTGAACAAAAACATTGAAGTATTATATTAGTTACCATGACGATCCTTGTTTTCGCATATTAAGAAATGTCAACTGTGCCAGATATTCTAACTTAGTTAGTTCTGCAACAGATGAAGCCAGTAGTTCAGTGTGTGATTCAAATGTGGTTCCTTCTCCACTTCTCTTCTCTCCATAAGTCACTTTACCATCAAACTCATCAACAGGTATCTCAAACAAATTGTTCACTAAAGGAATAGTCACTCCTAGATGCTCCTGGATCTCTGTTAAGTACTATAATAATAATAAATTAACCACACCCACTTATATAAAGTACCTGTTGTTCGTTGTACCAGATAGTACATCCTCCATTGTCTGTTAATTGGGTGTTGTTACATTTCTTCCCTTTGCTAGTACATACATGATACCATACCTATTATAATAAAGGAGACATCTTCATATTAGATACTTTGTACCTTTTCATTGACAATGGATACAAGAGATATGGCTAGGCCCATCCTGTCAGCTCGACCAACTCTTCCAATACGATGGACATAATTTTGTTTATCGTCAGGTAATGTCATGTTCACAACTACAAGTGGGTGGAGTATACAGGTAATTTTATTAGGGTGTGGCTAACCAAATGGAATTCCTGTAATGTCGATTCCACGTGCAGCAACATCGGTACAGATCAAGAATCGAACCTCACCAGTCTTAAAATAACAATTTTTTTAGTAATTGTTTTCAAATTATTTGTTACCTTGAATGCCATAAGATTGTCTTTTCTCTCCTGTGGACGTCGATCACCATGGAGACAAACACACGAATATTCATTCACCATTTTTCCTACACCTGAGGAATGATGTACAATTAATGGTTAGAGTTAATGTAATAGACCACACCTCCTAAAGTTAAGAGATAATTTTCAATGTTATCACAGTCGAGTTTTGTCCGACAGAAAATAATTGCTTGATCCATTTTGTGTTTGTTAATGGCTTTTACTAAATAGTCAGCTTTCAATAGTTTAACAGCTTCTGAAAGTGCTTCTGTTTTATCAAAGAAAAAATAATGTTAATAAAAGTAAGAATAAACCTGGAGATTGTAGACCAGGTCCTGTACGATCTTTTGAATGTACTCCATCAGTCTGTTAGTAAAATATCTCATAATGTAAATAGTAAATGTTTATTACTTTAACTCTCGTCTTAAAATTGTGCCATGATGTATCTGTAATTGGATCAACACGACAGACCTACACGATTAATATTATTACAAATAAGATATCACATACATCTCTCTCTCTCACACACACACACACACACACATCAAGTACCACATGATGAACAGTCTCGGGTACAGTGTCTTGTCCCTTGAGATCCACCCATGTTGGAAAATGCATCAACTTCTCCTATGGCAGTTGTAGCAATCATGTCAACAATAAAATATTAATCTTACTGCCAGCTTCTTTACTTCAATATTGTGTAAGGTAGCAGAGCATACTATCATCTGTAAATATCACATGACAGTCAAATGATACAGGAGTAATGTCACATGATATATAGACTCACTTGTAATCTTTGACCTTCTGGAGACACTTTAGGTATTTTGGTGTAAATTTTTTGAATTAGTTCACTATATCCTTGTGTTAAAAGACCATCCTGACAATTATACTGACAAAATGTAATGCTAATATTAACTTACAGCCTCATCAAGAATGTAAAATCGAATCTAATATTAAAAGGAACATCAATATGAATGCTATCTCATTGTTAGTTTACTTACTGCAGAGAGGTCAAGTTTCCCGGTACTAATGAGATCATCTAAGCGTCCAGGTGTACCTATAACAATATCAACACCTTCTCCAAGACTTCTCATTTGATCTTTTACACTCTCTCCTCCCATAACCAACAGTTCTCTGTCATGTGATAATCACACGACTACACAATAAACTATACCTCACTCCAGGAGCTGGAATATATTTCTTGAATTGCTTAATATTATCATGAGTCTGCTGAGCAAGTTCTCGTGCAGGCTACATGTAATATGCATGACCACTAAACAGCCATGTGACAATCATGTGACAAATTACCTCTATTATTATGGCTAAAGGAGTACGATGACTCTTCTTTCCAGAGGGTTTAGCAGCTGTAAACAAGATAGATATAGACAGAGACTATATATTACTGGCATACTTGATCTAGCTAAGAGATTATCTGATTTATTTAACCCTTTATAATCATCCTATAATAATAGTAGTTATAAAATACTTAAATTAATATTAATAACCTTTGGTGGGAAATTGAACAGAGTATCTCCAAAATTGAACTTCATTTCTGCATTCTAGAACAATACAGAATAATGTACTACAGTAACAGTGGATTACCAACCTTAAGTACAACAGAAGGAAAAAAAGTCTCTCCAATAACAGTAGAGGGTACGTCAAAGGCTTTACCTAAAAGTTGGTCTGATCAAAGCAATAAAATAATGTCATCATTACAACAATATTACCATTTTTGCTAAAAAGTATTTCACCATCATCTAAATTAATGTAACATCCTATAGTATCATCTTTTCCGAACGGCTGGGAGAGAGAGAGAGAGAGAGAGGGAGAGGGAAAGGGAGAGGGAGAGGGAGAGGGAGAGGGAGAGGGAGAGGGAGAGGGAGAGAGAGAGAGAGAGAGAGAGAGAGAGAGAGAGAGAGAGAGAGAGAGAGAGAGAGAGAGAGAGAGAGAGAGAGAGAGAGAGAGAGAGAGAGAGAGAGAGAGAGAGAGAGAGAGAGAGAGAGAGAGAGAGAGAGAGAGAGAGAGAGAGAGAGAGAGAGTGAGTGATGTGACATATAGTGAGATACCTGGCCATATTCATCAAACTGATTATTCCAAGATTTCTTTCCAGTTCCACCAAACCCAAAACCAAATTGATCTCGTCCTAATACCCTTATATAACACTCACTGAACATTAACTAATACAATACTCACCTAATTCCAATGTAGCTGCTTGTGTGGACCATCCCACACGACATAAACCCTCATCAGTGACAGTGGCCTCATAGTAATATTTCCCTGTATGAATGGAATGTTAGATGTCTACGTTTGTGTGACATGACTTGTACCTTTATTAATTCCAAAATTAGATCTACAGCCATGCCATTGTTTGTGTTCTCTACACTGACATAGCAGACCATCGGGAGAAATAGCTATCAAAACAGATGACGAGTTAACAATGTTGGGATGCAGGACCTTACCAAAAGCTTCACCTCTATCGTATGGGTTTAATACTATTTTAGCAGGGGCTGGGGTGTGTGATTAATATGTAACATACCTCCATTATAGTATTATTGTTTACCTTGATTTTTAATGCTAGGGGTTTGGCCAATTTTTTGATCTCGAAGAATCTCATATGTAATCTGAATAACAGGCAGTGAGAAGGCCTATTAAAATTAGACAATGCATAACTTGTAGGTGGGTGTGGTCAATTCCACTAACCCCCGTCTTTCCACTCCCAGTCTCAGCAGCCATGAGTACATCACCACCTCCTAGAATGAGTGGAATGGCTTCAGCCTGCACATCAGTGGGTAACCTAGCAGCAAGAAATATACTTCCTTGTCCAGTAGAACAGGGTGTAGTTTACTTACAGCCAGTCCTGCTCCTCAATAGCTTGAATAATTTCTGGCATAACACCAAGTTCTACGAGAACAAGGTATAGTAACTTAAATACAGTAGTACTTTCTTACCTGAAAATGCTGTCATTTTTGTAGTGCACGTGGCCACTTAAAAAGTACGTTCCCATAATTCCATGCCTTAAGTATGGGTCTGAAGATACTCTATACAGTTAGTATTGGGAGTCCTTATTAGTTGCATACCAGACAGTAAAAGAATGTAATTATCTGTCTGACCTTTATTGGCACTAACTCATTAAATAACAATTATGGTAACTTGATAAGTGTTCTAGAGTTTGAGTGGGGTATGTCTAAAACCACAGAATCATGAATTATAAAATTAATTAAAGTTTTGTTAAATTAATTTATTAAAACAATGAGGTGATAACTGGAGAAGACAAAATACGTTTATTATTAAATTTATCATTGTAACTAGATCTAGCTCATGTAAGATTGTAATTAACAAGATGAATTTTAATACTCAAAATTGCTGATTGTGGGTCTGACATGATTGAAATGATAAGATATGTATTCAGAATGAAACAACAGCAACAACAATAACAATGATAATAATAATAATAATAATAATAATAATAATAATAATAATAATAATAATAATAATAATAATATGAAAATAATTTTACTATTCTGCTAATAATCATGTACACCTTTAGTATTTTACAAGGAATGATATGAACAAAATGTGATGGGAAAACGTCTAACTTTTTAAAAAAAAACTGCAGATGAAAGAAATTGAACAGCTGGAAAAATACCTAGAAAGAATAAGGTCTTTGTGTAAATGGTTAAGTCATGTTTTTGATGTATTGAAGAGCGAGTAAAATGTCTGATTTCTTTTGTTGGGTAGTGAGGCAATTAAGAGAACAATGACAGCAGAAAAGAGGAAAAACACAGTTTTTAAAAATCTAGCAATGGGGAGCGTATCTTGTTATGGGTTGAAGATAAGAATTAGAAGGGAGAGAGAAATGTCCTGGTGCAGCTGCCGTTGGACTTTGGTGATTAACAATACCCATAGCAGCAAAAGGAGAATCATTTGAATATGAAGTATGTAGACCAGTAGGAGTTGGGCAACTCGTAGGGACATGTACAGGTTGAGTGGGTGAAGGAGGAGGGGAATGGAATGCAGGAGGAGAGAATGAGTCAACTGGTGAGCTGGTCCAACTATCGTTACCAGTGGATGGATGGCCTTTGTCCAGTGATAGCTTTCTGGGACTCATGGGAGGAGATTTAGAATTGTCTGCGTTTTTGGGACTGGAAGCTCCTTTGCTATCGCTAGGTGTTGGAGAAGATGCAGAACTGTCTTGTTCCTCTGATCCGTCTTTGCCATCTTTCTGAGCTGCAGCAGCTGCTTTCTCAGCCTTTCTCCATTTTGCTCTTCGATTTTGAAACCAAACCTATATATAATCAGAATAGAAACAATTAAAGTATGTTGCATAAAATATTTTTGTCTTTTTACCTGAACTCTTGCTTCTGTTAAATTGATTTTCATTGCCAGTTCTTCACGCATGAACACATCAGGATAGCGTGTCTTTTCAAAAGCCTTCTCCAGTTCTTCAAGTTGATGGCTAGTGAAATTAGTTCGATGACGGCGTTGCTTGCCTTTTCTGTACTGGTCAGATCGTCCAATGGACATAGAGGATGGCATTGGACCAGCAGGGTGATGAAGATACATACCAGCGTGAGTATTAGGAGCATGGACTGTAGCCAAAGAAGTAGGATCTGCAAGATAGAAAAGAAGCATTCATAAACAACTAGATTTGCAAAACTAACAAATGATTTTATGCTTATAAAAACAATGTTCACGTAAAACTCACTCAAAGGCAGTAGGCCTGCATGGGCTGTTGGACTGTAGACCAAATGTGGATTAATCTGAGAGAAATGGTGAGAACCTGTCGACATGACAGGTCCTGCACCACACGAATTAGGCATCGAGAGCCCAAGAGTTGCAGCTACTGCGGGTTTCTGTTCCATCATAGGCATATCATAACCTGGTGGACTAGCCAATGAACCTGGTGAGTCCAAGCTGTAATGGCGGCCTCCAAACTTTCCACTGCCTGCCATAGGGAACCGATAGTCGGATGGGTGAACAATCAAAACACTACTGTTCTGCATAGAGACAGAAGTTGAAGGTGGTTGCATGCAGTGAGGATCCAGAGTCAAAGAAGGTTTTAAAAGGAGGTATATGGTTAACGTCCAAGAGGAAACTCCAATTTACACAGCGATGTGCAAATTAGTGAAAAGAAACTGTTGATTGCTGTACAGCAGGTAAACTTAGCTCGTTTACAATAGGTCTGCTTCTCTATTGGACAGTGGACTCTTGCAAACAATACTCTAGGATAAAGGAGAACGTGTCGCTTTTATACATATACTGCGCCGTGGTCCAATTAATTAAATTATGGGCCGAGCGTATCGTATACTGTGTAAACTGTTTTAATTAGAAACTTTAATTCGCAGTTTTTTTCTTTCATATCTAAGAAAAAAACTACTAATACTATTCCTTACACTAGTGTCTATACAAAAAGAGACTCCATTGATAATTTGTTGCATGAAAAAAGTTATTATGGTATCGAAAAAAAGGAAAAAACTTATTGTAATAATTACCAAATATTGACAATAATAACAAAAAAAAAGGATTTTCAATACTGAAAGCTTCCTGTGAGAATGTTAAATGACAAGTAACACAGTATACTAGTGGGTGTGTGGGAACAAGGTTGGATCATTGCATTTTTAATATTGTAGTTTTTAGGAATAATATTACACAATATATGGACAAGTGTTCACAGAAAAACCTCAAGTTCATAGCGAAGATAAAGATTACGTTCATCATTCTCGATCCTGGGATAACCCATTACTAAAGCATCCTAAAAGAAAAAACAACAAACACAGTCAAAAGGATAGAGGTACTATATTAATAATACTTTGCTATTCCTAGCTTTCTAGGAATAGCAAAGTAGTCAAGTTAAATTCTACCACAAAATGCAAAATGAGAATGTTCCAAAACAACCAATAACCAGTATTGCTAAACCATATAATACTAAACTTTAATTGTTTACCTGTGAACCAATATAGAGACTATTGTAAACCTTCCAATAAACCTCCCTTACCCTACGAGCTGGATGAAACAGACCCTATGGAGAGAGGGGGAGAGAGGGGGGGGAGAGAGAGAGAGAGGGGGGGGGAGAGAGGGGGAGAGAGAGAGAGACAGAGAGAGAGAGAGACAGAGAGAGAGAGAGACAGAGAAGTCATGTATATTACAAAGGGATGATATAACTTAATTATCACCAATTATCCAGCACTGCTAACCCAAACTAGAGAAATGTGTCAAATAATGATAACTACATGCAAGATTAAACAACTCTAGAGAGAACTGCTCAAAACTTTCAAACCCCATACGTATTCTCTACCCCTGACACGAGCAACTGTAGTAATAGTAGGAAAGCAACCCCTCAAGTTGTAATTGAGTACTCCTACAACTACTAGTCATGATATGGTTTACTTTAACACACAAACTTATATTATATATTACAACCACATAACTTGTTGCATGCCTGCATACCTGTAGAGTGTACAACAACACTCTGGTAGGTCCAATAGATACTCTAAAACCATCAACTGCATCGTGAAACGATTGCATCATGTGAGGTGCTGTTTCAAATATGTTTGGCCAGACATAGTTCATAAGATGAACAAGTCCATCATCACATCCAAATCCATGTACTCCTAAAGCCATGTGCTTGACGGCCCAGCAAGCAGTCTGACGATGCACTAAGTCCCTGCAAGGGAGGAAAATGGAGAAAGTATGAGAGGAATGTACACACAACGCCAGAAGCTAGATCATGAGATAATCCTTAGATGGTTTCTCTCACAAGTGTTATGAAACCTGAGTGATGAGTCAACTCATTGTATAATATCCCTATTGACTGTTGACAATAAAATTAGTGACATTAGATATAGTAAGTAGTTAAGTATCACTAGAGTAACTTAATAGGTATGGTTCAATTAGAGTTGATACAAACATTACTTATTAGTAGAGGTCAAAATATCATAATGAAAACATTGTGTGTGTATGTGTGTGAGTGTGTGTGTGTGTGTGTGTGAGTGTGCGTGAGTGTGTGATGCATTATATGCTTCTTTAGAATATGAAAAAGAAACCAGATTAGTCAGAAGGCACACAAAACAATATTAAATATCTTACATGTTTTGATGAGCTAGAGTGCAAACTGTAATATTGCACTGACAATAACTGAAGTAAAGTTTCTGAACATTATTAAATTAAGAACATCACTAATTCTATTAACAAGTGAAATTGATAACGTATGAACAAAATAACAACAACAACTACACCAAGCTTTCTCCCCTTCATCACATGTATTACCATACATGTGTAAGGATATCCCTAGTGGCCCTGAATCACGCAGTATATATCAAATATTATACATACACAACAATACACTATTATCTATAGCAAGATCTAATGAAATCTCTAAGAATTCCATGCTTCCCCAACTCAAGCCATATCCTTGTATTCAACAGATCAAGAGACCAGGGCAGCTACTTTGAGAAGGCTTCTAAAGGCTTACTCAATCATACTGCCCACCAGTTGAAGACAGGGATGGTAGACGATGGCTTTTAAATGTCTATTGATCAATTGGCTTCACAACTACTAACAGTCGTTGTTTATAATCTAAACTCCTTTGACAACTATGGCTAGTCAAAGATGTCAAAAGACTTACTAAGAAATAGGACAGTATCAATATTTTCACTGTTAATAGATATATAATTCAGTTGAGTGGTCAAAGTAAACTGCTTCATTAAGTTGTATATATATCAAACACACATCCATTTTAATATCATGTATACATAGTATCATATTATAATATGTCCATTCTATATGCGTCCATTATAACATCACGCAACTATTCTATAATTTATACGTTTTGCCCTAAGCAACACTCAAACTAACCTGTCCATTAGAGCATCTTCCAATAATGGGATGACAGCATAAATGTAGTCCTTTCCCATCTCCCCAATATATTCAAAGAGAAAAGATAAAGACTTCAACACACCATTTTGTACGTTCAATTCAGGAACACGATATTCGTTCATCAGAGCAGGTAACACGGTAAATGGAGCACACGTCTCTGCAACAATAGCTATGGCTACAGTTGTGCAGACACGATTTTGACGTTCTTGAACCTTGAGATTATTGAGTAACGTTGCCAGTACATCTTGAGGACTAAATAAGAATGAAAACAAAATAACGAATATTTATTTTCTACAAATCAGTAAATGGACAATGCGTTGATAAGGCTAAGAACAAATGATACTTTTACAAGCTAAGTTTCCCATCATTTCAAAAACCACAAAGTTTCAGTTAGTATCAAGACAATAATAGATATATTGGTAACATGAAACTTCTCCAAATTCAAATTGATACAGTTACGTTTTCCAAAACTGATTAAAATCTATCAGTTTACCCAATAGCTTTAGCTATGTATCCAAAAGTGTTAACAGTAGCACGACGGATTGCTTTCTTGTGAGCCTTTAACAACTCTAGCAGCTCAAAACAGATTCTCATCCACTCTTTAGCAGGAACAAATTCTGCTCCTCGATCTGCAATACGTCCCACCAAATCGATACAATTCTCTTGAACTTTTTCATGCCTGTAGAGCAAATTAAAAAACCACAGTCATTCCATGGCTATATTATTAATTATGTAAAATGGACACACATAGTTGACATGAGAGGCCAACAACACATTTCAGGGTCAGGCCTATTAGAAGTATTAAGGATTCTACAACCTCAACTAAAGTTGCTGGTTTACATAGAACGTCAAATGAGACTGCTATCACAACTAACAACAGACACAATCATTTCATTCCAATTCTAGAGTATTGATTCTCCTCCCACACCTTACACTATTTTCTCTCTCTCTCTCTCTTCTAATAAACAACAATAACATATTACAACTGACATTATCAACATGTAATCCTAATATACAATGAATATAGAGTAGTAGAGTATATTATGTCATGTTAATAGTAAACATAGGACAGTAACACTATTTATAGTAAGTAATAGTTGTAGCAACTCTCTCTACAAGTACACACACACAGCTCTCTCTACAATTACACACACACACAGCTCTCTCTACAAGTACACATACACAGCTCTCTCTACAAGTACACACACACACACACACACACACATTCTATATACACATACACATTTAATAATGAGCTCAGAGGAGGTGACTTTTATTGATTACACATGTACTTACTACTTAATATTCTACATACACTTATACTAATAAAGTCAACAACAAGTTATTAATTAAACAGTTAGGATCATTAAGCCTCCTTAATACAAGCTAAACACATCCACCACACATAATGTGGTCTCTATCTATTATCAAACACTGGTGAATTAATCATTAAACTCCTTAGGGATAATTAACTTAACATGCCAAAAACCAAAGACCATAAGTGATTTCCTGCTATAACTTGGTGAATACCAACCTGTTGACATAAGTGAGTTTATTGCTATAACAATGCCAAACACTAATGGCTTAAACTGATTAATTCATTATATGAATTTGTTGAGTCAGCAGACATACCATAGGAATGGAGTGTGTTTACAAGACTGAATAGAACAGACAGCTTCATATTGCTCAATGCCAAAGTGGTTGCATAGTCAAGCCTAAACAGCTCTCCAATGACCTTCTGGCTTCACTAAAAGCCATATAGTTTATCATACAAGAGAAGGGGCTCTATACTAAACTCTAAGAGTGTCAAGTGACCTGTGGTTTAAGGTATCAACTCAACCACAGTCTAGACTCAACTCAAGATATAATTATCATTTGACCAATGTTTATTTGGTACCACCTGTTCTTAAAATAGATATTTCACCTTGTCATGGAACACTATGTCACTGAATTTATTAGTAAATAGTACAAACACATTATATATTATATAGCATCTTAATCCCCGTGATAAATCTCGAACCGTTTACATATCAACATGATGGTCTTACCCATTACTAGTAACTACTCCTATTTCATCCTCCTTAGTTCTGTTAGCATGTCTCTATCAACACTATGTACTAGACTCTAGGGAATACTTTAATATGTCAATGAAACTAGCTCAACTGAACTGTACTATCTAAACAGAGAGTAAGTGAGCACTTACGATGCTATACCACATCCCACACAAAAATGAGAACCACCCAATATTTGGTTCTGTTTACTAAGAAAAAGTGAATTAATCCATTGGGATTTAAATAAGGCACACGTTAGTTACATTGCAGAGTATTATAACTATGAAATGTAGCTTGTTTAGTTACAAGATCAGCAGTTTAACTAATTTAATGCTCCATTAGTTAACAGACAATTACTAGAGATATTTTCTAGTGTATGTAATGAGTGCAGAGAATGTGAGAGTCTAATGGGAAGTAAAGGAATGTAAAACGAATACAATAATATATCTCGTATAAAGATATATAATACACTAGACCACACAGAATTGAACTTAGTGACTACATGGTCATCAAATGCTTGAATAGACATTGGTGAGTGTATTTCCTTCCAAATACCTGGGAAAGAAATCTATTAAGAAGAACATATTAATAGTTATTGCTCCTTTATAGGAGTAATAACAAATTAATTAGATTAGAAGACAACAAGTTCTAAATTAATACCAACAATAAGGTAATGGGTAGTACATTAATGTAAACAACAAACAAGAGTTGTATGCCAAAGAGTTGGAGTCAACTCTGTTTTGAAGAGGGTTCAGTTGATGCACACTAGAAACGTCATAATAATCTGCTGGCCGCTCAATATTTGCCAGATTAGATTGTACTCATTATGGTCACTATAATATAATTAAACTGGTCAGGAATGTACTCAATCATCTACTTACTGTCTGAGACAGTAAGGTAGTCACAACCTACACCATCTAGTTAACGAAAACAAGTTCGCGAACCTCGTACAACATGACTACAAACCTTGTACAATGGAATTTTCCATATGGGACATAGAATTAACAATATACTCTACGTTCAAAATACTTGTTCTAGTCCCATACTAATACTTTAATACAGGGTTCAATGTCTATATTGAATCATTAAGAACAGTTTCTGATGTGTCTCTATAGAAATGGATTATAGTTGTAGTCATAATAAGTACAATAACATAGATGCTACAAAAATGCCAAGTTTACCCTCAAGGCATAGTAAGTCTATTGAACTAGTTAGTGGTTAATGAGATCACCTGCATTTCTACTTATCATTTGCACACAGGAGAACTTCTTCCAAAGGTTCAAAGTACAAGTGAATAACATCAATATTGCAGACTGAGTGGGCAGACAGCTGATAACTTGAGATGTGTGTCCCAATAATTGAATAACATAGTAGTTTGTTATTGTTGCCACTTTGACTTTCTGATACCATACGTGTACATTATGTACTATAATATACATAAAACCATAACAACAACATTCCTTACCCACTCAATCTAAAAAAACTGTTTACTTGAGATAGGGAGACACACTAGACCTGTCCATTGAAGGACAGTAGGGAGGTGGTCAGGACAATAACAAAACATGCTTTTACGTATTTACAATAGAGGTAATTTGGTATATAATGTTTTAAAACTAGCTACTATGTTGAACCCACAAGTTTAGACAAAAATACAAACTTGGAGTGAGTAGTTATGACTTTGTTAGGACAAGAGAGAGAGAGAGAGGAAAAGGGAGTGTCCAAGGGAGAGAGTTTATTCAATGAATGCTATCATTAGAAAATGCTTGCCTGTTTTTCAGAATGGGTGTAAGACGTGGAAGAAGGTCTTTAATGGGTGGAGTCATTTTTGTCATACCAATGACATTGACAATAGCCTAAAGAGGGAAAGAAAGATTAATAAATTAAACAATGACAATTAAAAGTGACTATTATTTTCACAGCTGAAATTATCACAACATTCATCTGTACATGTACATGTACAATTCAGTTACTGTCATATCTTTTACTCCAGCTATAAGACAGTGGAGAGTACTCATTACTGACAGTAAGAGGTAGTAAAAGAGACCACATTTTGCAGCTGATCCAAACTTCCAGGGTTGGCTGACATTAGTAAAGACACTAGGATGTGATATCATTATGCAGAGAGGATGCTAGGAATACACGTGTGAAGTAGGAGTTACGTAGGCCATTCTTACTTTTGTGTCCAATAAAAAGGCAAAGTTCAAAACTATTTTCTAACTAGTTATAATTAAAGTTTTTAAATATATTATAACCTTTAGTCCACCTAGTATACTGCCCAATACTTCAGGATACTCTTCACCAAGATACTCATAAAGAACGACACCAAGATGACCCAGTAGCTTCTCCTGATGAAAGAGAGGAAGATACAATAACTTTGATATAGTATGGGTTAAAAAGAGTTACAATAAATTAATCATTTACTTCATTTTTAATGTGTTCTCTCAACACAAACAATTCCCACCACAATATCATCATAACAGAATTTATATGTGATCAGTGCATGTACATATATGATCAATGAAACCCTCAACAATGTTAAGACAACAATACTAACAAAGGATTTTTAACAAAACATAACAATTCAGAAATAAACCCTTATATTAAAGTGCTATTAAGACCCTATGTGTAATAACAGCAGTACATAGTGGGCTACAAGTTCTTAATAGAACACAAAGTTACAGTTGGTTATTACAATTAAAACTAAAACTATTAATGTAAAAACTAAAACCAACTAACACTATTTGTACTTTGGTTAACAAACTTAAAACTAAAAGTGATAACTATACAACAAACTACAATATAAAGAGAACTGAAAATTGCAACTAGAATATCTAATACATACCTATATCACCTTATTTCCAAACAAATCTCTCTCTCTCTCTCTCTCTCTCTCTCTCACACACACACACACATACACACATGATAAGTTGCGTATGTAAATCTATCTTACTAATACCATATGTAACTGTGAGTAACTAATGTCACTAGATACTTATAATGAAGTAATGAAGTCATCTAACTACACAACTAATGAGTAATACTCAGTGGAATAAAGACATTGCTACTGTTAATATGCTTCATTAGTTAGTACCAGTAGATACATTGAATAGTTGAGACATGAAAAGTGTGCTACAATTTAAACATAAGAAACTAGGCCAAAATTATGCAGATATTTGTTAACAAAATTAATTGGTAGTGAGTATATAAGGCTTAATGTGGTCAATAGCAGTATGTCAGTGTCTGGTTGTAGAAACCACATCACAAAGAAAAACTTAGACATGCCCAAATGAGACATAGAAAGAGAGGCAGGGTTTAAAAGAAGTTCAACACTGACCCACTGTTTTGGGTTAACTGGAGCAGAGTATACCCAAACAACACAACCACTGTTTTTAAGACAAAAGAGCCACATGACAAATGTTAAGTGGCTTCCAAAAAATCACAGTGTCTAGAGACTACATTGAATCTCTGAAATGTCAATCTGGTAAGCTGTAGTAGACAGTTGATTACTCATGAGAGAAAAGGGAGGCAGGTCAGGCCACAGGGTACATTTTATGGTGCATTATTGTGTGTGAGTGTGTGAGGGAGTCTAAGATTATATGTCAGAGTTACAATGACAAACAAAACTATGTCATGAAGACTAATATATGATATTACTATGCCCCATTGTGGCAATCTATCAGTTCTATATCATTACTTGAGAGAACGCAACAAATAGAACAACTGATAGAACAGACAGACAGAAACCTTGGTATGACTCCACATGCGAGACAGGTGTGGATTCCAAGGATATCAGATAAGGCAACTGATGTTACACAGTTCTCAAATGGTATGCTATGTTAATGTAGGAATGCATCACTGCACACAGATAAACAATCCTAAAAAAGACTAAGGAATGCTTGCTACTTGGAAAGTTAGTGTCAATATAAGATTAGGCCAATAAACATGTCCCAACAGCTTCAATACAACACTAAGTGTGATTCAATACTTCAATAATATATGGACAACGTGTGTACAAACTCTATAGTTAACACGTCACTAGTAAGTAGAGTGATTTATAATGTGGGTGATTAAATAAAGTAATCAAAACATGTACACAACTAAATTAGGTGTGTGTACTTGCTACAACTTCTTAGGATTGTCTTAAAAATTGCTTGTAGCAGAGAGAAAGAGAGGGGTCAGTTATTCCAAATATGGAAGCAATGGTTGTAGTTCTAACCCGACAACAACAATAACAACAAAACGATACTAAATAAGGACTGACTTAGAGGTTCAAGACTAGATCAATGTGTTTAAAAGTGAACACAATGAATTAACTCACCTCTCCACAAGTATGCATTACACTTGCAATTCTTGAGATAAGATCAGCTGCTTGCTGACGTACTTTAGCAGCCTTGTTGTTAAGACGCCACAATATAGTACCACAAATCTGAGGTAGATATGGTTTGACCCTCATTCCAAGGGAATTAACTACAACACCAAATCCATTAAGCATAACCACATCCTACAGAGAGAGAGAGAGAGAGAGAGAGAGAGAGAGAGTGTGTACATAAGGTGAGAAGGAAAGAAGGAGGCAAAGGAGAGGGATAATAAAGACAGGACAATATGAATATACATTTCATACTTCATTTGTTTGTTCTTGAAAGGCATACAATATGCCATCAATAAGTTGTTCTTCTAACCGAGCATCAATGTCAGCTGCACCAAGATTACACATCACCTACAATGTAAGAGAGAGACATACAAATTTAACACAAATTAACTTTATTATTGGCTAGCAAAATTTAAAAGATCATTATCTTATCAATATCTTATTCTCTCCTTTATAATCAATACATATCAGTATAAAATTAATACATTTTTAATTACATATAATATACATACTATATCCTCCCCTCCATAGAGATGTTATTATCAACACTGTACAACATAACTACTCTTAACAGTGATCATTAGTACATAATATATGAACTACACTAAACCCATGACATTCTTAATTTATATCCCATGACTGGTAACAGCTAGCAGTAATACAATTTCCTTCTTAGAAGAGAACTATCACTAGATTGAGTCACAAAGTTGTGTTGTACTAGAGTTAGTTCCCATAGCAAGATTACTATTGAGGCCAGAAACACAAAATACAACGAGTACTAAAGAGAGTTAATAGAGAGAGTAATTAATTTAGTTGGTGATATCGTTAACTAATAATGTGTGTGTAAAAAATGAAATTATAATCTCATTATAGTATACAAACTATTTAGCTTGTATTGTAAGCACAGGAGGACAAAACAAACAATACTATTATATAATACCACTGCATTCCATATTTAATAAATACTAGAAGAGTCAATGTGTCTTTAATAGTACATTAGTATTATTAAGTGTTCTACAACATACTATAGCCTACTATAGCTGATATCACACCCTACAAAAGGTTGTACACTAGAAATATAGTAGTTCTTTGTGACATAATTAACACAACTTATTATATCATATCTATGGTATGAACTACGTGGAATACCAGTAAATATAACCAATTATAACCTATGGCTTGGCAAAAAGATATTATGATTACATGTATACATACTATTACATGGACAATTACATATATACATATAATTAATTACATGTACAATTACATGTACATGTACAAATACATGTATAATTACATGTAATTATACATTGTCATTGTAATGTCTATCTTTATTAACAAAAGGTCAGTACTCTCCCAATAGTAACAATTTGGTTACTATGACAACAGACAATTAAAATGCTCAACACAATCAAGTCACACCTCATTTAGACATGGCAAAACAGAGCGAATATAATCCCCTCAAGGAAAGATTATGACTTATATCGATGAGCCATGAGTACATGTTTTGGGTAATAGATATTAATGGAAGACCTCAAGACTAAAGTAAGATAAAGCATTGCCAACAACTCATGATAAAAAGGACTGATGATCAATGTTACGATATATTTGTAAATAGAGCACAATAACAAGCAAAGGAATTGTTTTTTTGTAAAATTATATAAAAGATGGGTATTGTCCATAGAGTATGTGAAATAGAGAAGTCTATTAACCCAATGGGTTGGTCCCTATACAGAAGCCTTGATTGAAAGTGACTTAGACTACTTCAATATGGGAAACATATAATAAATCTATTATTATCGTAATACAATAAAGCCACTATAATTAATCTAATATAACAGGGCCAATTTTAATAATCTAATATAATAAATCATATTATTATTAATATAACATTTCATTAGTAGTCAGATTATTACAGTGAACGGCAATCACCACCAATCATAACTACATTAATACACGCGTTTAATGATGTTAGTCAATGTGATAGAGTCTGTCTTCTGTACACTTAATGACACAAACTATGTTATACAATCACAACATTGGGTAACTCTACCCTGTCTCGATTGTAGCGCCAACAGATGTCAAACTCATGAATATTATTGTCGTCGTGGAGTGGGAATAGAGTGGAGTGGTTCGAGCGTAACCACAAAGACTTTGAGTGGGCACTAGGGACATTCTTTAAAAATGTGTGTAGAGTAAGCAGAGACTAGCAACAATCAAAAAATGATGGTTGACTTAGGTGGACCATTAAATATGCATTATGGACAATGAGTTATGCAACTAAGACCTTTTACTATACAAACACTATGTACTATATTGAGTTTGAGTACATACAAGATCACTAATATAGTGATCACTAATATAGTATGTTTTACAAACTGTTCATTAAATGTCACTATGAAAATGATGCACTAAAATTGTTGTCATATCACAGTCCATAGTAGGAACCACAAAGGTAATAACAAATAGAGTTATAAGTAAATAAAGTAGTCTAAAGGATGAACTGCTAACAATGAAAGACTTACATCAAAGAACTGATTATTAATTTAGGTGAGCAATATACACAATAGTTATGTCGTATCATATAGTTTGATGTTTATGTGTATTTCTGTAAAATATCTCAAGCCAAAGCACTGAATTAAATGCAAACAAATAATAACTGTTTGAACACAAAGAACCATTAATAATTACCATAATAGGAAGGACTAAGAATACAGTCTTAGTTCTGAGAAAACGGGATACACATGTCATGTTGGTATATTGGCAAATAAACAATCGTAGACCCCAACATAACAGTTAACAGGACAATTATGGAAAACTCAGCTGGCAATCAAGAGAGATACACAAGTATTTCAAGTATATACAATGCTTTTAGTCAAAACTTAGTAGGTCTAACTCCAGGGCATACAAACAAGTCATGACAGGCTTCTGTTGATTCTGGAATTAAAAGCTATGTATAAGTGTATCCAAGGACGTGTGATTAGATCTCAATTAACACTGAGAGTGTTGACAAGTATGGACATTTTGTACCTTGTATGGAGAGAGGAAAGAGCCTCAGCAACAGAAACAAACCGTGGGTAAACAAATACAGGTATCGCGTAAACATGTACAGTTACAAAGAGAACAAAACAATCTTTGTCAAATGGACAAAGATTTTGTTGAGTTTATTGTTGCATTGTAAACAACTAACATTTTACGAGATATAACATACAAAGAACTTTCAAAATCATGTGACATGTCACATGATAAATCTTGTAACATTTAAAAGCAAAAGACCACACAAACTGTTGTTGTATCTCGTATATCGTGTACAAGTCAATAACACAATATTAAATTACTGAAATTTAGACCTTAAAACTTTACGCTACTTGAAAATCAATACCAGTTATCCCATAACGTAATATAAATGTATCTTATACACTCTACTGTTAGTAAGTCAATATGGGCACACATACACACACACTATAGACGATTACTTTATGTTGTGTGTATATGTATTCACTGGAGAACAAGTTACAACAGGTTACAACCATGACATGAAATCACTACCGACAGGCACACATGAGATCATTATTTCCTCCAATGCCAACAAAGGAAAGGAACTACACACACACTATTCACATAAGGACATCCCCATTAATCCTTTGAAGAGGGATAATTATTTCCTGTATTGGCTCGGTCACTCAAGTGGTTGACCACTTGAGTGAAGAAATCATTCAACAGCCACTGTGTCTATGCAGTAAGCATTACCTCAGGCTATCTCCAGAGTTGTGGGGGAGTATATATGGGGTCAAAATAATGTATTTTTAGCAAGATTAACATAATGGTATGGCTCTACGTAGTATATCATGTGACTACCATGTGATTGTTATATAATATTATGTGTCTCACTTTTTCAACACAGTCCATGACCATTTTACGGAATGGCTCGTTATCATCTTTTAAATCTTCCACAATACGACTGACTATTTCAGCCCCACCTACTTTATTGGAAATTTCAACTGTGGTATCTACCAGCTAAAGAAAGTTTATACATACCATTTACACAAACGCATCTATATCTTACCTGTCTGAAGTTTCTACGATCCATTGCCATTCTCTGATTCCAAAAATGCTTGAAAAAGTGAGGTAATACTTCCTCTCTGATATAATGGATCTCAACACCATCTGTTGTACATACTTGTTTTACCACCTAAGGGACAGGACGAGAGAGAGAGAGAGAGAGAGAGAGAGAGAGAGAGAGAGAGAGAGAGATTTGTACTAATCAAAATTCAGACATAGTAAACTCCAGCTATTCACTACAAATGTGTGGGTTACAAAGAAGTCATTGGTTAGTCAATAGCATATCATATGACACTGTGGCATACTCGAGGTGTCTGCAACTGAATGTATCATATTTCACTACACCTGGACAAAGCATTGTTTAAATTTCAATAAGAGTAGTCCAGTATTAACACAAAACAATCTATATTTATTTATTGATACGTAATATAACATTACCAACATCTGGCATGTAGGGAAATATATGATGGCTCAATCAGCCATAGAGATGTAATTTATGTGCATCTATTGTTACATTGATTTAATAGTTTACTTTTAAAACAATTTTTTTCATTTCTTCATCAGGACTCTGAAACTGACGGATCAAGATCACCATGACTTCTTGAGTGTATCTAAAGGCCATTTCCGAGTCCATCAATGGTATCAAATAACCAATGGCCTTAAGAAAAGCTGCTAGACCCTAAAAGAAATGAAATTTGATATAAAGACAGCTATTAAAATAAACAGATGAAATATTGCAATGGACGAATCAAAAAGACAGATAAAAACACAACCTTTCCTTGATGGTTCCAAATTCCAGTCCATAATGGTACCAGCACAGAATCAAATGACTCTATACCATACGGAGTGGCTGCTTCAGCTAATGCAGCTATACCCAAAGCAGTAATAGTGCGGACTTTTTGTTGCTCATCTTTCAAGCCATTCTCAATAATTTCCACTAACGATCGAAGGTGAGGTAGAACAGCACAGCCCATTAAGATAGCTATTTGTTGTACAATCTTGATACCAGTGTGACGAGCTTGCCATGATTTTTTACTACGACAGACAGCTTTAAGAAACGGCAAAAGAGAAGGAATACCCAGTGCAGAGGCTACAACAGCGAAAGCTCTGTGTGTGTGCGGAGTGCATATGTGTGTGTGTAAAAGAGAAAGGGAGAGGAGACAGAGGAATCCGTAAATAGTAAAACAAACAACATACTAATAGCCAAATATATCAGTAGTAACGGCGCCAGACAAGGATCACTCTAATCATACCCACGCCAAATCTTGATCCAATTATTAATACACTAACTATTATTAAAGTAAACTAATGAACCAAGCTATGAGCATGTTAAAAATTCCAGTACCTCAAGCCACAAGCACACGACTCCTACTCATTAGTCTGTAATGGTTTTTAAGAATCTAATTAGCCTAATTAAGTAATTAGAAGTAATTTCATTCATCATGCATCAGACAATACTATAGTAAATAAATAACTTCATTACACATACTAATATGTACTGTCTCATTATGTCTGGTGAAACTGTAAAGAAGGCTAGGGAAGTTACCCTGTGGTTGTGTACAGTATAACAATTAAAATACCATTTTAGGCTATTACATGTAAGCATTTCTATAATAACAAAACACCGCTACCTCTAAATGTAGCAACAAGGGTTACGTGACATTATTAAGAATGATTGAATAGCCCATAGTTCAATAAGGACTGTAGTGTTACTGGCATACTGATATTATAGTTCAGTATACCAACACTGTATATTGTTACTTAGTGTTAAAATTAGTATTTTATTTCAGTAAATCCTTTCCTTACCTAGCTGTTGTGTTCCTGACATATTCGTCCATGTTATCAATATCTGGCCTCATTGTTGAGATCATGGTAGCCAGACCGGCTGCCTTAGCCAAATTACTTATGATCTCTCTTCCTTCAACACGAGCATAATAGTCTTCATCAATCAACAATGGTTCTATCACAACCAGGATCTGTTAAAAGCAATGTTATTATAATTAATATGTATAGAATTTTTATCTATTTAAATATAAGTTATAATAATATAGTTAGTTATTACAATATATCAGTACCATACTCTATAAAGCAATGTTATTATAATTAATATATATTTAATATTTGTTTGTTTTGTCTGTTTGTATCTAAAGATTGAATTCCTCAGATCTTAGAGTAGAGGAACATGGCATCAAATCTTGTTACACTTCACTATTAAATAATATAATTAATCCTTTATTAAGTTATTGAATTTTCCGATTAACTGATAGAATTTCTTTAAAAAATAATCGTGATCTTATAGTACTCATCAGTAACTATACTTGTAACATCTAATTAAATGGGTGTGGTCTGTGTTGTTACCTTGTGCACATATGGTCGAACCAAATCGTCCAATTTGTAGAGAACACGATCGATAACTTTAACTAATAGATGACGTTCCTAAGAGTAAACAAGTAGAGGATATTACATGTAAGGATTCTAAATGAAACAAGAAGTATTCTTGGACACAAACAACATTACTAATAGAATTAGCTGTCTTTAGTTCTTTTGTCACTAACACACATTAAAGCAATCATAGGAAATCATATATACGTCACATAGAGTATATTTCCGAGAAATTAGAAGTTTTATCTTACTATCAACCTACACACGAAGTGTTACATCATCCTGTAACAATACTTTGATGTATATAATTGTAGGGGGCATTACCCATGCAAAATTTGATCTATATTGGATATCAGCTCTCCTTACAGCTGGAGAGACAGCTAAAAATTTAAATTCTATAGAGAAACTATAATGCAGGAGGAAATATTAACACAACTTGGCTTGGAATACATTCCAAGCCAATGTACAACCTAGTTATGAAACTATAATTATAATTATAAACTAATTATGTAAATGTA
This sequence comes from Xestospongia muta, assembly GCA_963693285.1. Lineage (NCBI taxonomy): Eukaryota > Metazoa > Porifera > Demospongiae > Haplosclerida > Petrosiidae > Xestospongia > Xestospongia muta. The sequence goes on from OY848927.1 coordinate 5,547,154, forward strand.
TCTTACACACGTTGAATGTTAACATAAACTCTAAAAATCATTTCTATCATTTTAAAGACAGCTGCCAAAAAGACCTACTACATCTACTACTCAACAAGAAGCAACCATAGCAACACCAGGGAAACTCTACAAGGTTTGATAAGACTCAAAAGAATCCTGACTTTAACGACAACACAATGAAGCCAATGGTAGTCAATCTCACTTATATGGAGAAAGGCATTAGAAGAATGACAAGTCACTTCATAACAGATAAACGATGTAATAGACCATTAGAAAACACATGTTAACCTCAACTTGGCACACAACACACTATATTATGTAATACATTGATATATTGGCATAATATACTAGTACTATTGGTATAATATATATTGTACTTTAATGTAAAGTTGTTATTAGATCATCTTTCTGGGTTGCCAAGGAGACATCTTAACAAGATAACATGATAATCTAATTCTACTGTATTATTTAATAAGGTTAGTATAAATTAATTAGTGGGTGGAGGCTATTCATTAACAGCAGTCAATTAAATCATTAAAATTAATGATGTTTAACTCTTATAGGTCAAAGGTCAAGTGAACATTTTTAAAGTACAATCATGAAGTGACCCAAATATACCAAAATATACAAACTAATATACTAATAATATACTGACCAAATATGTTGAAATATATAAGAGATATTACCTGATCTTCTAAAGTGGGTGACATGAGAAGAGGCAGGATCTGATTAAAGAGAGCATCAGCTCCAAATTCACGTGCTTTATCAGTAATTTTACGAAGAGCCGACTAAAGAAAGAAAAAATAAGTCAAAATCTTCTATTATAATAAGCCACACCCACTTTTCTCATGGGCGGAGTCCCATTTTTGATCTTCAACAGCATTTCCATAATTTCTCTTTCTTTCCTTTCATCAGATGATAAACTATCTTCGTCAATATCTTCTAACAATTTACTAAAATACTGTGTGTCCTCTATTTTCATGTATGGCATATTTGCTCCTGCAGGTTGAAGAGACTCAACCACTTTGACCTAGTAATAAGTATCCAAGAATATACAGAGGTGCACAAAATATCCTACTACCTTGTTCTCTTCAACTTGAAAGTGAAAGCCACTCATTCCCATTGGAGTGGGTGTGGCAGTTAGTTTACGAGCTGGAGTACGAATAGGTTGATAACCAGAGGGAGGTGCCAAGATCTATTTTGAAAGAAAAATTAAAAATGCTAAAATAATTTATTACTTTGTATCCATCTTGAGGAAAAAGAGCATCTAACTCCTCATCTGATAATGGACGGTTCCTTTCATCAAGTTCTTTTTCCCAGCGCCAGGCTTGAACCTGTTCCGGTGTCATTGATCCTAGTTGAGCTAAATGGATGCACATCAATGTAAAATGGACAGATGAATTAAAACAAGAGATAACCAAACGAAAATGGATTTACTTACAAACTGATGGCGTCTGAAGACCCATAGCTAAAGCACCAGCAGGGGTCACACCAGAAAAATTAGGGGTTGCACCCATTGCTGGAGTCCCTAACTGAGGTGTAGTAACTCCACCCTGATGTTGACTGGCTGGTGTTTCATCCCAACGGGAACGTCTCTTGCCACCATGAGGTGTAGGAGTCTCTGTTATCCCACGATCTGCACGTGGTGTCTCACCCCATCCGGGAGTTTCACTTCCATCAGCACGAGGTGTTCGTTCCCAGCGAGGGGTCTCACCCCAACGACTACGCTTTCCTGGGGTAGCTAAAGACAACATAAAATTAAATTTAGATTTTAAAATACATACCTGGAGTGGTATGACCAGGAGTATAACTGGGCGTGGCATCCCACATTCTAGTTGAGGGAGTAGCACCTGGAGTCTCGCTACCCTTGGCATGACCGGGTGTTTCATCCCAACGAGACTGAGAGGGTGTGGCTTCTTGATCCCAAGCTGATTTCTTTTTTGAGGGTGCATCATCAGAGGTCTGTTTATCCCAGCGACGTTTTCGACCCGATTTGGTGACTGGTAGGTCCCCACTGTCTTTGAGATCTGCAATTTTGCTACGAACATCATACTAAATGACAAAAAACATTTAGTGATTAACAATATATCATTAGCATTTAACACTACAATACAATAACTCATGAAAAATTGAGTTTATTTGTGTTACAAATAATACCAACTTTAACAACTTATCTTTTGAGGAATCCCCCATATTAAACCAAGAATTAAAGTTTAAATGCAATATATTTCATACATTGTACACTTTCTGACAATGATAATTTGAGCAACTTTTGATCTAAAGTATTGAAGTAAAAAGAGTATCCTTACCTCGTGTTTTTTCAACATGTCTTCCTTCATAACATCAGAGTAAGTCCTTGCTTTTGGATCAGGTGTTTTTCCGCCTAACAGAAAGAAAAAGAAAGAAATCTAATATCACATTAGGTTTTATTAAATATTAAAAGACTAACTAGCCAAGCAGTCAGTGACAGTGCTATATAAATGAGATATCTAAATTGTCACTTAGTCACAGCTGCAACTAGAAAAGTCTCAATAATATTTACCGCTAAAACAATAGCTATTTCTAACAATATATTCACAATAAATATATGCATTGCAATGCAAATATGTTCAAAAAATTTAAAAGTTATAATCTGGTTATTACAAAGTCTTTCTATTAATAGCATCTACTACTATATTTAGAAACAATAATAACGATGTTATCTTCATGTAGAGACCAACTGCTAGTATAGATGAGGGGTGGAGTCAATGGGTATGTCAACCAGAAATCCTGTGTATAGAATTAACTGAGATTGTTAGTAGCTCCCCCTCAGCATTTCAGCTTTGATCAGTAGGTGTGGTGATGGGTGTGGTTTAGTCTATTTCAACATGTAAACATACATGTACATGTGTAAACAACAGGAGTTCTCCATTGAAGTATTTGGTTAAAATTAAACTCTTCAAAAAAGCTTAAAATAAAGCTTAAAAAAAGATCTTAGCTAAAAACCATTGGAGAACTTCTGTCCATATCATAAATACATACAACATACACACATAATTAATACAAATATACATGTTCATGGAACTAAGGGCATTAATGTGACATGTTTTAGCTTACGCTGGGGGAGTGGTTTACATAACATGACAGCAGTCAGAGACTGGGTCATCCAGACTAAAAATGGCACCGACCACACCCTCTGTGACCCAGTCACGCCCATTAAGAAAGGAGAGACAAGGTGGGTTTGTAAAGTATAGTACAGACATATAAATTTTAGTGAATATTCATATATTAGGAACTTACCTTCTGAAGGGGATGCCCCTTAATTATTACACTATTATTATTTTTAATTATTATCATGAACACTCTATCATTAATTGGTATAACTCACCTTCAAAAAATGGATCAGCTCGAGCTGGTGATATCATCATGTGACGTACTTGACGTAAATGATACTCATCATGTCGCTCCATTATTTTACGCTGTCGACTCTCTTTAAAAGGATCATATGCCTTGAGAGAGAGAGAGAGAGAGAGAGAGAGAGAGAGAGAGAGAGAGAGAGAGAGAGAGAGAGAGAGAGAGAGAGAGAGAGAGAGAGAGTGGATAATACCATAAACATTTCAGACCAGAGCTTACATAATCTTCCCCTGCCGTAGCTGTTTCCTGTATAATATCATTGGTAGCAGTATATTGAGTATGGGCAGGAGTCCCTCCTAAATCGTCTTCATCCTAATTAGATAAAAGGGAAATAATTAGATCCTTGTAACATAATACCACACACACCCTTAGACAGATCCATCTATTAATCTATCCATTTATACACACTTAATTTAGGAACATCCCTAAATTGTCTTTATCCTAATTAGATAAAGGGGAAATTAATTAGATCCTTGTAACATAATACCACACACACCCTAGGACAGATCAACGTAAGGTTACCTACAGTTGTTACGAATATCGATTCAAATTGATACTGTGGCAGTATCCAGTTAATAAACTTTAACTCTTTAATTAATTATTAATATATTATCTACTAATTATTAATTCATAATTCAATTACTTCATTCACGAATTGTGTCCTCCATTGTATATGAACCCATTCATCCATCCATCCATCCATTAATCTATCTATCTGTCCATCCTTCTACTCATTCATCCATCCATCCATCCATTTATCTATCTGTCCATCCTTCTACTCATTCATCCATCCATCCATCCATTAATCTATCTATCTGTCCATCCTTCTACTCATTCATCCATCCATCCATTAATCTGTTCATCCATTCATTTCAACCATTTATCAATAAACATTACTTCATCATCCTCAGCTGTACCAATGGAGGTCAAATATCCCTCGTATTTACTGCCAGCTGGTGCATAGATCTCTTTGTCAAAATGACCTTGAGATATTAAACCAATCTACAAAACAATTATATTAATATCATTTGCAAACGAGGCAGCTAACCTTATTACTACCATTGGTTTCTTGTTGTATCTTCTGTCGTTTTGCTTGATATTCTTCAATTTTCTTGTCAATATCTGTCATAAAAAATAAGTAATGAGAATGAGCAAGATATTAATGCCATTTTTACCTTCATTTGTAACTGGCTTGGCCATTATGAAGATGAACTTTTTAATTTTCTATTCAACACAGAAAATTACCACAAATATTTTATTTAATTTTCAGGTGAAGTTATTTAAGTCCTTATACAATAAGAAAGAGTCTAAAGAACTTTACAGCCCAAGAAAGTACGTCCTTCCCAAGCTGACGACTAACATACACACAGCTGAACGTGGGCTTGTCGATTCTCCGGATATTTTTGTACACTATTTGTATACTCTTTACCTGCTCCTCCCATTCCCCACCCACTTTCAAGATGGCTCACAGCTATGAGAATTTTATGGGTAACAAGGATTTTCATCCAGGCAGTTTCAGAAACTTGAAAAAGGTATTATTATCACAGTCACTTAAATATTAACTCAATCGGTTCCTTGATAAACATTACACATCACATGACAGTCATGTGACTATAAATTCTATCGGTATCTTTAGGTATGGGAAGCCAAAGAGCAATTAAAAATGGAAGAGAAACGACAGGAAGAACTTCGACTTCAGTATTTAAAGGAACAAGAAGCATACAAAGCCAAGTAGTTAACATATGTACATGTACTTGGTATAGGATATATATCCCTTAATAGAGAACTAATAGGTCAAGCTAATCCAATGGGTTTTATGTACGAACCTCCGCCATCTTTTGCAAAAGGTCAGTTACTCATTACATGTACTTTTAAATATGTTAATCATAACATTAGATAAAAAAGATCAAGTACCTAAGGTCAATTCAGCATGCGTCAGTTATATGCACCAATTCATCCATTTTTCACTCAGGAGGGTGAAGAAGACGATAGCGCAAAACTCAAATTTGATTGGCAGAGACAAGACAAAGCTCCGCCCAGAGAGAGGTATTCCCTCTTATTAATTACTAATATTATTAATTGATTCTTCATAGCTATGCAAAAGATAACGATCGTATTGTTGATCAACCATTTGGTATCGAAGTCCGAAATGTAAAATGTATTAAGTGTGGTAAATGGGGACATGTTAATACTGATAGAGAAGTAAATTAATTAATTAATTAATTACTGTTACCTTGGTTACAATTATTAGTGTCCTTTATTTGGAAAACCAAAACCTGGTAGTCAAGGTATTTGATCTGTTGTAAATTGGACTCATTTATGCATTGATCCATTTAATCCTTTTATTCATCCATTCCATTAACTTATGCATCCATTAATCTTCCATATATCCATTAATATTTGTGTAGGTAAGCCATTTGAACAACCCATAATAACAGACTGGGACAGTATTAATGACGGACTGCGCTTTAAACAATGTGTCAAAGAGAGAGTTATAGACACTAAGGATCCATTACAACAATTTGTGGTATCAGATGATGAGGAGACAGCAATATCAGACATGTTGGCTCAATTCTCTCCTCATCAACGCAAGAAAATACTAAAGTAAGTTTTGTTCAGGCATATTAGTTATTTTATGTGTCATTTTGTAACCAGAAAACTCAATAGAGCAGAGAGCAAAGAGAAAGGTGATAGAAGAAGTAATAAATCTAAGCATAAAGATAGATCAGAAAAAAGGAGACACAGAAGAAAGGAAACTGACAGTGACGAGGAAGAAGACATCAAAAAAGTAACAAAGAAAAGAAAGAAAAGAAAGCGACATACTCACAGTAGCTGTTCAAGTTCTGATGATGAACAATGGATGGAAAAAAATGTGCCTGAAAAAAATGAGCACATTAGACGAGATAGAACAACAGACATTGGTCATTGATAATAATTATTATTTTTTAATTTATAATAGCAAGTATGCAAAAAGGTGGGGCTACTTCCTCAAAATGGAGTTAATAGATGTACCTCAAAGACATCAATTTAATATTGACAATCTTTATCAATACTTAGTGGACCAGCTGGGAGGTTTCAAATGTACCAGAGGAAATCTTACGGTTCGGCAATTCACGTAAGTCAGTGAAGAATTTCATGGATTATATAAGAAGGAAAAAATGTTCTCTTTTCTAGTCACGGTGAGTCCAATCCTACCTTTCTAATCCAAACGGATAGTGGACAGAAATATGTACTGAGAAAACAACCATTTGGTGACCTATTGTTAGGAGCTCACAGGGTAAAGTACATTAGTTCAATTTGAGCAACTAAAATGTACTCAGACAATAAGTGACCGTATTCTTCCTTTCAAGGTTGACAGAGAATATCAAGTAATTTCTGCTCTTTATTCTGTTGGGTTCCCTGTACCATGCCCCTATTTAATATGCACTGATACCCACGTCATTGGTGCATCATTTTATGTAATGGAATATGTTGTTGGGCGAATATTTCGTGATGCTTCATTACCTGGAGTTTCACCTGAAGAGAGAAGATTATTATATAAATCTTTAGTTGAGACATTAGCGCAATTACATTGTATCGATTGGAATAAGTTAGCATTACAAGACTTTGGTGGACGAAGCAAAAGAAGCTACTGTGAACGTCAGGTTTGAACCGATGAGGGAGATCTTGTTTAACTAGTTAAACCTGTTTTAGATATCTGTCTGGTCTAACAATTATCGTATGTCATGTATTGATGGTGATCCTTTATCAGAAATGGAACAACTTATGAAATGGCTCCCAGAGAACATACCTCCTACCCCCCATCCAAAAGGTCAGGAGGGTCCATTACATTATAATAATCATATCAATATAATAATATAATATATTTAGTTATTATTCATGGTGACTACAGACCAGAAAATGTTATTTTCCATCCAAATGAAGTAAGAAAACAAAGCTTACATATTAAATTCAATAAACTAATAGCCAAGAGTGATAGCTGTATTAGATTGGGAGCTTAGTACGTTGGGACATCCCCTGGTTGATGTTGCACATCTCTGTATGGTATATTTAACTATTCCAGGCAAGTTTACTTTAAATAATGCTCCTGGTGCCCCTGATGAAACCACTCTCACTGAGTGGTATTGTAAAGCAGCTGGAATACCTCATCCATTGGAGAATTGGCCATTTTTTCGAGCCATGACTACTTTTAGGATGGCAGCCATTGCTCAAGTGAGTGGATGTTCCTCTAATACTTTGACCACACCCATTCTTGTATAGGGGGTGTATGCTAGAGGACTACATGGCAATGCTAGTAGCGAGTCTACTAAAAGTTTCAAACATTCTATTAAACCTTTGGCCATATCTGCTTGTTCTTTCTTTGAGTAAGAGTCTTATATTTCACACAATAAATATTGTTCCACTACTTCTAGCAACTCCATTAAGCAACCTGCCCTACCTTCATATTTGGACTTTGTGCATTATTCTGACGAAGCTAAACAAATGTTACTTCTTCTCAAAGTTTTTATGGATGCATATATCTACCCAGCAGAAAAGGTACTGCAATAATTACTTGAATAGATTATTAAAAAAATTCTAGTATCACTGCACATTTTTACTATAGGAATGTTATGAACATATAACAAACCCTGATAAAATGTGGACTATACCACCTATTATGGAAGAACTCAAAGAAGTAGCTCGTCTAGCTGGTTTGTGGAACCTGTTTTTACCAGGAGTCTCTGGATTAAGTCAACTCGAGTATGCTCCTATGGCAGAAGAAATGGGACGTTCCCCATTGTCTTCAGAAGTTTTCAACTGCAGTGCACCCGACACAGGTAATATGGAAGTACTGTATATGTATGGTAGTGAACAACAAAAAGAAAAATGGCTGAAACCTCTTCTAGAGGGGAAAATTAGATCCTGTTTTAGTATGACAGGTACTCATTATATATTCATTGGTGGTTGCTATGGTTACATGCACTTCTAGAGCCAAACAATGCCTCCAGTGATGCTACTAATATTGAGTGTACGATAAAGAGAATTGGAGATGAATACGAAATCAATGGGTTAAAATGGTGGTCTAGTGGTATGTGTGATTATCATATGACTTGCATGATCTGAAGTTTAGGTGCTGGTGATCCTCGCTGTAAAGTTGCTATAGTGATGGGTAAGACTAACCCTGATGCAGACAGGTACATCAATTACTGCATGACACATAAGGTCTGCCTACAACTAATAGACTCCATCAACATTCTATGATCTTAGTACCTCTGGACACCCCAGGAGTGAAGAAAATCCGTCCCCTTTCAATATTTGGATACCTCGGTACTGTATTCAGTAATTTTTGTCATAACTGACTTTATTTCAGATGCTCCTCATGGCCACTTGGAAATTGATTACGATCATGTCCGAGTTCCAGCTGAGAATCTCATCCTAGGTCAGAGCTAACATTTTATCTATTATTCTCATTCTCTCCACTCTTCCAACAGGTGAAGGTAGAGGATTTGAAATAGCTCAAGGTCGTTTAGGACCAGGTAGAATCCATCATTGTATGAGATTGATCGGTATGGCAGAGAGAGCTGTTGACATGATGTGCAGTAGAGCTATCGAGAGGAAAGCATTTGGTAAAAGATTAGTCCATCAAGTAAGTCAGCTGATCAAATAAATATATTCATTAGCCCTATTAGCAAACAGTACGTACGGCCATTGCTGAATCAAGACTTGAAATTGATCAATGTCGTCTTCTTGTTCTTAATGCCGCTCATTTTATAGATACTGTTGGAATAAAAGGGGCACGTAAACAGGTGTTTCTCATTTTGTTACCATGGCAACATACTCCTTAATATCTTTTATGTTGCAGATTGCAGCCATTAAAGTTGCTGTGCCTCAAATGGCTTGTCGTGTAATAGACCGTGCTATTCAACTCCATGGAGCGTTAGGAGTGTCACAAGATAGTCCATTGGCCCATTTGTTTGCTCTTGCTCGTTGTCTAAGGATAGCGGATGGTCCAGATATTGTACATTTAGAAACTGTTGCAAAATTAGAACTAAAGGAGAAAGCCAAATTATAAACAAGATAATTCATTTATTTGAATATCTTTTTGATTTGCAAGAGTGATTAATTATTAAAAGGTGGGGCTAACTCTCCAACCAATGTGTAGATATATCTCAGGGTTATTATGGGCTATGTTAGTAGAGAATTTAAAACGTTTTCAGATTTTTATTGAACCTGCATGTGTTTGTTCATTGAAGATACCTCTATTGTGCTGTAATTGATTACATGGTAAAACTGTACCCAAAGAAAAGGCTAGACCATATACAATTAAAAAAACAGACAAAAATTAATATAACTAAATATTTTTATTCAAATATAACACAATCATTGATATTTTATTAATAAAAGAGGGAATTTATTATGTTAGCGATCAGGTATTGCATGAGTTTGTAATACTGCCCAGTCATGAAGTTGAGACTCGTATACTAAACTTCTGTCAATTAAATGCCAGCATTTACTACGCAAATGTTGCCATGCCAACTCAAATCCCACTCCCATTTTCCTTATAAGGTAAGCAAGAGCTATCGAAGCAGACCTAGATCGTCCATGTAATATAATTAAGACACGCCCACCTGAAAGGACAGCTTGGTCTATAAATTGGCAGCTGGTCTCCCAACAAGAAATCATATTTTCATCATTTCTATCTCTTACTGCACATCGTAAAACCATAACACTATCTAATTCTCGCCAATCAACCTCTTGAAATTCAGAAATAATCATGTGACTAATACCCATTTTCATAAGACAGTCATGTGACAAAGGCATAACACGTGATCCCATAAAGACTTGGCGTACAATTTGATGAGGTGTTGGAAACATTTCTTCAAACAGGACATGTCCACAGAGAAATGGATACTCAGAGAGAAACTCTTGGTAACCTCTTTGTAATAACCAAATCTCTTGTACTTTATCAATCACAGTCTGACAAAACCCTTCAAATGGATCAAAATTATCTTCATCCAATAAAGCTTGCTGTTGTCTCTCTTCAGCTTCTTGACTTGAGAAAGGAACCACGGTTCTTCTTTGTTGTTTGAGATGAAACAGTTTATCTGCTAACCAACGAGCATGAGCTAAAGACATACTATCTCTCTCTCCAGCTCCATATAGAACTAATGGATTGGGATTTTCTGGTCGGTAAAATTCCTTTGCATAGTCTCTCGCAAAGTGAAACAGAGTCGCATCTCTTTCTTCTTCAGTGATTAAGCCATTGGGGTAGGGATAAGATACGGCTGTAGCGATGTGACCTGCTTCATAATCTTGTTTTGGACGTGTATCAATCACCAAATAATGTTCATAAAGTGGTAAGTTATATATAGCCTCAGGAGAGACGGTTTTTAGCAGAGAAGTGTCTTCTGCTTCTATCATTTTAAGGTGATCACAAAGGGTTAATAAATACTTACATATTTAACCCTTTGTGCATTCACAACGTCAACTTGATGTCCTCCTATTATTGGTGATTATGGCTGAGATAGAGCAACTAGAATATTTGTCTCTCGTCTCTAAGGTGTGTACAGAGCTTGAAAATCATCTGGGTCTTAATGACAAAGACTTAGGTAAAAATAATTATTAGTTAATCAACTATTTTATTTTATTTTATTTTATTAGCTGAGTTCATTATTAATTTGGCTGACAAACATAAGACGCTAGAAAAATTTAAAAAGGCTCTTGTAAAAAATGGAGCTGAGTTCTCTGTAAGTGACGTACATTAATATAATATTAATAATATCTTAAAATTACAGGAGTCATTTGTATCTAATCTTTTACGAATCATCCAGACCATGAGGCCCCCAGGAAGTGGTAAAGGTAAGCCACACCCACAAAAACACATCCTCCTTATAAAAAGCTAATTTTCCAGTTTACTTTAACAAAATATCCACTTATAAATTAAAAATGGACAATAAACATTTTCACTAGTGATAATTTTGTGACGTTATCATTTCCAGGAAACACCAAGACAAAGAAAAAAGATGCTGAGTTTGAAGAGAAGACTGAGATTGTTGAAAATCCAGAAATGTTGGAGAAGAAGAGAAAATATCCAGGTCTTTGTATCCCTGATAATCCAGTGCGAGCCAAAGAGTTAATAATTCCCGAGGAAGATAGTAAAGAAGCTCAGAAGACAATGGATGAGGTTAGAACTTTGAGAATGGAGACACTATCATGTCTTGTACATAGCTGGAAGCTCTGATATCAAAACCACTGGAGACTCAAGCTAATGAAAAAAAAGATAATCATAGAAGAAAAAGCTCACGATCTAGTCCTGAGCAACATCGTCATCACAGAGACAGAAGTAGAGAGAGAAGACGTCGACGTTCTAGGTCACGATCTCGATCCAGGTCTCGATCGCCTCATTTTGGTCGCTGGGATCAAAGAAGTCGTCATGAAAAACCTTCCCAACCAGTTGTATCACAAGTATGTTAATAATGAAATGTATCTTTATAATTTGTGCTATTTTCAGATTTATGATGGTAAAGTTAGTAGCATTATGCAATTTGGTTGCTTTGTACAACTGGAAGGGGTCCGAGGAAGACACGAGGGTCTGGTACATGTATCACAGGTATTATAGTACATTAAATGATGATGACTATATTGATTTGGTTTAGTTACGTCGAGAGGGGCGTGTCAGAGATGTAGGTGAGGTTGTTAAGAGAGGTCAAAAGATCAAAGTGAAAGTTCTTTCTATCACTGGTAACAAAATGAGTCTCTCTATTAAGGTATGTATTTTTGGATATTCTTGGATATTCTTGGATATTTGGTTATATGACATTCATTATAGGATGTGGATCAGGAAACTGGTAAAGATCTTAATCCTACAATGAACCGGATGTTAGTGGGTGGTGAGACACAAGAGAGTTCTTCGGCAAGAAATCCAGACCGACCTAGTAATCTAAGATTAACAATGATGGAGGATGATAGTACAAGTGGACGTGGTGCTACTCGCATGACATCTCCCGAGAAATGGGAGATCAAGCAAGTACATTGATAGGTTTTTTAGATATATTAGTTATAATGATTATTTACAGTTAATTGCAGCTGGAGTATTAGAAAAAAGTGATTATCCTGGGTTTGATGAGGAGACTGGCATTTTACCTGCTGAAGATGATGCCGGATCTGATGAAGATATTGAGGTTGAAATAGTTGATGAAGAACCATTGTTTCTACGAGGACAAACAAAGTTCTCTGTCAGTCACTCTCCCGTCAAAATAGTCAAGGTATATATAATATATTGTTTATCATGATATGATTAATTTGCAATAATTATATAATTGTCATCGTACCTTTTTAAGAACCCTGATGGGAGTCTTCAACGTGCTGCACAAACACAGAGTGCTCTGTCAAAAGAGAGAAGGGAAATAAGACAAGCTCAACGTGAAGCTGAAATGGACAATGTCCCTCGAGATATTGGCAAAACTTGGATTGATCCTGTACCAGGAAATACTGCTGGAGGTATGTTATTTTTTAATGTTCTTTTACTCTCCTATATTCTCTCCATAGGATACTTAGCTACAGAATTTAAACAGATGGTTGATCCTCCTGAACTTCCAGAATGGAAGAGAGTCTCATTTGGAGGTTTAAAAGCATCATATGGTAAGAAGACCCAACTCTCCATCTTGGAACAACGACAAAGTCTACCAATATATAAACTGAAGACAGAGTTAGTTGAGGTCAGTATTTGAACCTCATCCTTTTGTCTTTTATTTATTTTAATATTGACTAGGCTGTGAAGAAGAACCAAATTCTCATTGTTATTGGAGAGACAGGATCTGGTAAGACCACTCAAATGACGCAGTATTTAGCTGAGGAAGGGTTCTGTGTAATGGGAAAAATTGGATGTACCCAACCACGTCGTGTTGCAGCCATGTCTGTTGCAAAGAGAGTCTCTGAAGAATTTGGATGCCGTCTTGGACAAGAAGTATGTTAGTTGATCTCCTTTTGTGTTCATCCACCATCCATCAATTTATTTGTCCATCCATATGTCCTTTCATAGGTCGGTTATACTATCCGATTTGAGGACTGCACCAGTCAGGAGACAATTATTAAATACATGACAGATGGTATGTTATTGAGAGAGTGTCTCATTGACCCAGATCTTAAACAATACTCGATTGTAATGTTGGATGAAGCTCATGAGAGAACAATACATACTGATGTTCTCTTTGGTCTAATGAAACAAGCTGTTCAAAAGAGACCAGATTTAAAATTGATAGTAACATCAGCCACTTTAGATGCTGTTAAGTTTTCATCTTATTTCTATGAAGCTGTAAGTTCAACATTTAACAGTGTAGGATCATCTATCACTCTCTCTCTCTCTCTCTCTTTCTCTCTCTCTCACACACACACACACACACACACAGCCTATCTTTACAATCCCTGGTCGCACTTATCCTGTTGATATACTCTACACTAAAGAACCAGAGTCAGATTATCTAGATGCCTCATTAATAGGTGTCATGCAAATCCACCTCACTGAGCCTCCAGGAGACATTTTGCTCTTTCTAACTGGACAAGAGGAGATTGATACAGCCTGTGAAATTCTCTATGAACGAATGAAGTCATTAGGACCAGAGGTAAGTGTTAGATAAATATTATATATAATTAAACTATTCAACATTTACCGAGGTACCTGAACTGATAATTCTACCAGTGTATAGTGCCCTACCAAGTGAAATGCAAACGAGAATATTTGAACCTGCTCCTCCAGGAAGTCGTAAAGTAAACACTCCAAATAATTGAATAATATTAATGATATTATAGGTGGTAGTTGCTACTAATATAGCGGAGACTTCACTGACAATTGACGGTATATACTATGTTGTAGATCCTGGATTTGTCAAACAAAAAGTATATAATAGTAAAAGTGGATTAGATGCACTCGTTGTTACACCAATATCACAAGCTCAAGCTAAACAGAGATCTGGTAGAGCCGGGAGAACTGGACCAGGAAAATGTTATAGGTATTTGATTAATTGTTGGATGAATAAATGATAGATAGTAATTATAATATAATTAATTATATTATTATAGTTAATATTATATTATTGTTTTCAGGCTTTATACAGAGAGAGCATATCGTGATGAAATGTTACCGACAGCTGTCCCTGAAATTCAACGAACCAATTTAGCCAGTACTGTAATACAATTAAAAGCTATGGGTATTAATGACCTTCTATCATTCGACTTTATGGATCCACCCCCTATGGAGGTAAGAAACACAGAAGACAGTGGACTAATATAACTTTATATAATAATAGACACTAATATCAGCTATGGAACAGCTACACTCTTTAAGTGCTCTTGATGATGAAGGCTTGCTAACTAGACTTGGCAGAAGAGTAAGAATAGATAGATAGATAGATAGATAGATAGATAGAGAGAGAGAGAGAGAGAGAGAGAGAGAGAGAGAGATTGTTACATTTATTTTATCATGCACAGATGGCAGAGTTTCCTTTGGAGCCTCAACTATCAAAAATGTTAATTCAATCTGTTCATCTTGGATGTAGTGAAGAGATACTAACAATTGTCTCAATGTTATCTGTACAGAATGTTTTCTATCGACCTAAGGTAAGTAGAGAAAGAAAGAAATAAAAGAAATAACTTATCACTTTCCTCCTCAGGACAAGCAAGCTATTGCCGATCAACGCAAAGCTAAATTTAACCAACCAGAAGGCGATCATTTGACGTTATTGGCCGTTTATAATGCATGGAAAAATAACAAGTTCTCCAATGCTTGGTGTTTTGAGAACTTCATTCAAGCCAGAACTTTAAGACGTGCACAGGATGTACGTAAACAAATGTTGGGTATAATGGACAGGTGAGTAGAGCTACCCTTCCGTTAAAATATTTTATTTATTTTCTTGTAGACATAAACTAGATGTAGTTTCATGTGGTAAAAGTGTGTCACGTGTTCAGAAAGCTATTGCTTCAGGATTTTTCAGAAATGCTGCAAGAAAGGTAAGCCTTAACTTAGTTTGAAGATTGTATTAATGTGTGTGTGTGTGTGTGTACTTAGGACCCTCAAGAAGGTTATAAAACAATCGTTGACAATCAAGGAGTATACATCCATCCATCTAGTGCTCTCTTTAATAGACAACCTGACTGGTACTTGATATATCATGTAATGACTACTTCTCTTACTTCCTTGTCATTATTATAGGGTTATTTATCATGAGTTAATTCTTACAACTAAAGAATACATGAGAGAAACAACAGCTATTGATCCAAGATGGCTGGTTGAATTTGCTCCAGCTTTTTTCAAGTTCTCTGATCCGACAAAACTTAGTAAAAGAAAGAAACAAGAACGCGTCGAGCCTCTTTATAACAGGTTTGATTTTAATTTGATATGATTTTTGATTTCATTGTTTTTAATGTGATATTGATTTCATTTGATTTCATTTGATTACTACAGGTATGAAGAAGCTAATGCTTGGCGTATTTCAAAACAAAAAGTCAGAAAATAAAACATTTCAGAGACAATCTGAGCCTCTTTGTATAATTAAAGTTATTTCATAATATATAATACAAGTATTTGTTTATTCCGTTTAATTTTCCGTAAACTATGTGAACACGTGGTGTTTTAGGCATGGAAGTATCTTTGTTGTATTGTTCGATTGCTTGCAATAGAACGCCTCATGCCGTCAGTTGGCATCAAACAGGAACATTAGCTTATGCTGCTGATAAGTCTATAGCTTTAGCTGAAGCCAAAAAGGTAATTAATATGAAATTAATGATTATTTAACCCTCTCATTCAATACTCAGGAGGACAATCCTGATGTATTGAATGTTATAATTACTCTTCATGGACACACTGAAAGAGTCAACTGTGTTAAATGGATTAGTAATAGAGGGTGTGGTCATATGGTTGCCAAGCAACCAAGAGAACTTGTTTCTGGTTCTGTTGATAAATCCATACGAGTATGGAGAGAAAATGAGTCTAATGAGGTATTAATTAATATTAATGACAGGGTTATACCCTCCATATAGTTCTGTTGTGTAGATATACTGAGATCTCATTCAGAACCTGTCATATGTATTGCTGGTACGTATACAGAGACAGGGGCGTGTCTGTTTTCTAGTTCATCTGATTCGTCAGTGATAATTTGGAATAAAGGCATCAAGGAAGGTAATAACTATATTATTAGTAGTTATTAATAAGTTATAAATAATATGTTTAGATCAGTTCACAGCTTATCAAACTATATCATTTGGACGTGGATTTATTTTTGGTGTAGACTGCTATTTTTTACCAGCTAGTGATAGTAAGCAATTGTCAACTTGTTCTATAGACTGTTTCCTGTAATGTAGTAATTTTATTAACATGTGGAGGAGATGATGGCAAATTACACCTTTTTGTTCAACAAAATGATAAAGTAATAGATATGAATGAATGAATGAATGGATGGATGGATGGACGGACGGATGGATGGATGGATGGATGGATGGACATATTGATTGGTAGTCATTAGATTGGTACATGGATAGATGGACAAACAAGCAATAAAATAATGGTTATGTTATTATTTTTATAGTATGAGAAGGTGCTCAGTTTAATAGGTCATGATGACTGGATTAGAGATGTACATATAATTCAGGAAGGTAACACAATAGGAACAATTCTGTAATCATTATATTATTATCTCATTAGATAATGGAGACTTACTCCTCGCTTCATGTTCACAAGATACTTACATTCGATTATGGAGACTTTGCCAAGAGAAAACCACACCCACTTTAACTGGCTGCTCTGAAGTAGAATTGCGTCTACAAGGAAATCGATTTCAAGTGCTTGACGAAATAGAACATGTTGTGACTTTGGAAGCAGTTCTTTACGGACATGATGACTGGGTGTACAGCTGTCAATGGTGTCCTTTGTGTGAGACACCATCTGGCCACACCCAGCCTCTTTGTCTTTTATCAGCTTCAATGGATAAAACTATGATACTATGGAAGCCTGATACCAGTGGGGTGTGGCTTGAACAAGTAGGTGTGGCCAGTATTGTTTGCTAAATAGTCGTGAATTATAGGTACGTGTTGGAGAGGTTGGAGGTAATACCCTCGGATTATATGGAGGTATCTTTGGTCCAAGAGGAGACACTATTCTTGCTCATGGTTACCAAGGTGCTTTTCATATATGGAAAAAGAAAACCACACCCACCAGTGAAGATAGCGAAGGAATAGAATTATGGCAGCCTCTGGTGGCACCTAGTGGTCACTTTGGACCAGTACAAGTACATCAGATAACATTTTAAATGATGATTCTCTTCATATTCTATGATAGGATTTATGTTGGGAGCCTAAAAATGGATCTTACTTGTTATCAGTTAGTAGTGATCAATCGACACGTCTCCATGCTCCGTGGGTAACACCTAATGGAAAAGTACATCACCGATATCTCATTTTGTTTATTGTCCCTTTCATGTTTCAGACTAGTTGGCATGAGTTAGCGCGTCCTCAAATTCATGGATATGATCTCCAGTGTATTGCACTGCTCTCTACATTACGCTTTACTTCTGGAGCTGATGAAAAGGTTTTCGTGTTAACATTTTATTGTTAGATCAGCTGTTTGTAGGTTCTTCGTGTGTTCGAGGCCCCAAAGAATTTTGTTGGGAATTTATCACGAGTATCCAAGACAGATATTCAAGTAAGTAAGTAGTCTTAATAATATTGTAAGTTGTTAACTTTAGGTCAGTGAAACACTTCCATTAGGAGCTAGTGTCCCAGCACTAGGACTGTCCAACAAAGCTATATTTACTAATGGTATGACCTAGTTTATTAGTTTGTGATCTCTTATTTCTCTGTTCTACTTGAGAAGAATTAACTTGTGTAGAGTTAGAAAGTGAAGATTCTGTTAACACTCTAGTAAAAGACAGTTTTAGTAGTCAAGTTCCTATATTTACACCTATAGATCTCTCTGGTACATTATGATGTCGTTATGATGTCATCTTTTAATTTATTGCTAATTTATTAGAGCCTCCTATTGAAGAACATTTACTACAAAATACACTTTGGCCTGAAACACAAAAGCTGTAAGTCTATACACTTATCATTTTGTCCAGCTACTAGTCTTACACTATAGATATGGACATGGTTATGAATTATACTGCGTAGCAACAAATGGACATCTCATTGCTTCTGCCTGTAAGGTCTGTTTCTCTGAGTAGCCTCATACCCATGCATACATTCTGAGTTGGGTTTAAGACTATCTGGCCATTTTATTGTTTTTAAATTTATTTATTTATTTAGGCAAGCAGTCTAGAGCATGCTGCCATTAGAGTATGGGATACTAAATCGTGGCATCAAGTGGCTGTTTTGACTTGTCACACCCTCACTGTGACACAGTTAGCATTCTCTCATTGTGGAACCATGTTGTTGGCTGTGTCAAGAGATCGATGTTGGTCGCTATGGCAACAAAATTCAGACCAATCAAAAGGTTTGAATCTATACTAATTTGATGTGTCATTATGATATCATTATTAGAAATGTTTAGCTGTATAGCTCAAATGGACAAAAAGAGTAAAATACACACTCGTATTATATGGACTTGTAGCTGGAGTCATGATGACCACTATTTTGCCACAGGTTCAAGAGATAAAAAGGTAATTAAAATAAGGAGGAGGTCATTATATTTTCTCCTTTATTAGGTATGTGTCTGGAGTAAATATAGCTCATTTCCCTCTACTACTGATTGTGGAAATGGGTGGAAGCTAGTGAACACACATTTGGAACTCTCACATCCTGTAACAGCAGTAGACTTTTCACCTAGGGTATTGTCATGTGATAGGTGTGTTAACATGTGACAGTCATGTGACCAGTATATGTATCATTACAGATATCTATTAGCTGTGGGCTTAGAAAATGGAGAAATTATTTTTGCAAATTTCATGGCAAATGAAGGGGTGTGGTCTCAATTGATGACAATACATCCATTGTATCCTTATTGATCCATTTTAAAAGTACCCAATAAAAGTATATTTTCTTGACCTCCCTACTAGCTTAAACCACACCTCTACTGTGCGACGTATCCAATGGCAACCATTGCCTGACGAGGCAGCCCAATCTGGACTACTATTAGCATCTTGTAGTCACGACCACTCAGTAAGAATTCTTCTATTAAAAATAACAGATTTTTCATAAAATAAATAATAAAATTTATATTGTTCTATTATGTTTTTTTAAATCACAATTGTTACAAATCAGTGATTAGGAGGTGATCAGCGATACTTTATAATTCTAGTATTAGTTGAAGTGGTGAAGAGTTAACTGGTGCATTCGTAAATACAGTACCAACAAAAATATGTGAACCCCATATTGGATGTGTTATACATTTGCAGCAACCCAAATCTAAAATATCAAAACCAAGATAACGAAATCGATCATCCGTTTCAAAAAGAGTGTTGTTAGAATATGGTCCATAAAACTGAAGGAAAGAAGTTAACATCAATCATTGAGTATCCTTTTAACTCACTGCTCTTCCTGAAGATGGATCGATGAAATCGGCCCAATATCCAGCTCCAGTAAGTCTGCTACAGATCTCTTTAGCACTGTCAACAAACTAGATAAAGATAGTTAACATATTAGTGTAATTGTATAGTCTCATTCCTAGACGCAAAGAAATCTGGGAATGAGTCTCTTCAAAATAATTATGATACTTACATGTCCTAATAGTTCTTCCCTCTCTTCTTCTACAGATTGAGACCAACCTGTCATATCATTCTCTGTTCTCTCACTCAGTGTAATAATTCTAAGTTCTCCAATCTCAACATTGATTCCCGGAAATAGCAGCATAAATTCAGCGTGAAGTACTCTGGGACACTCTTGCAGACGACATTCCACATTTTGTTCTTCATTTTGTTGAACACTGGTGTTGATGTGTTTACAGATGGAGGCTATATTCTCTTCAAGAATATCCTCTTTCTCTTCTTGTTCTAGAGCAAGGCCAGTAGCACCTGGTAATTCTAGACCAGGTTGTAGTCCCAGTTGAATGACAGTATCTGGTTGATGCAGTGCACCTAATGATGAAAGACAATATAAGTAATATGTACTCTACCTATTAAACTGAATAGTTCGTTCAAGATAACAGGAAGAACCCACTCTACATGTATACCAGTGGATAGTTTGCTTAAAACTTCCTCCTTAAAGTGAGGAAATTTATCCAGTTGTTATTTACTTGCTAACCACTGAAAAGTCATACGTAAGACGCACGACAATGTAAATCACACAAGTGTCGACAATGTAATAATGAATAAAGCGTACCAGTAAATTGGGACTGTTCAAATCTCATAGCTAGTAGGTGACTGTGGTCTCCAGGGACATCGGCTAGAGTGGTGATATTTAGAGGTGGGTGTGTTGCTGTCAACAGGGTGGGGGCTAAAGTAGACGGTGTGGTTGAGGTTGCCCTTAAACGGTGTAGAAACGTTCGTAAACTTGGCAGATACGCTACCGCACGAGATGTTGCACCTGGTATCTGAGTGAGTAAGTACAGTGAAGTAGGCAAGTAGGTATGTATGATTTCATCAAGAAAGGCCACATTCATAAGTATTTATTACCTTAGACATCCTTTCACGTCTTGGTTTATATGTTTCCTCCGTATCTACTCTTAAAAAGGTATCTAGCCAGTCTTTACTCAACAATAGTAATTGTCGACGTCAGCCTTAATATTACTTTGCCACGCCTACTTTAGCGTTAATCATTCGTATAATATCGTACATTCTTGTGAAAAAATGAATGACACACGTTTTTACAAATAATTCTTAACATGTTATTTATTTAATATATAGTACAACTAAAGACGTGTACAAAAAAAAACATTATTATTAAGCCAATAATTAATTAATCATTTGTGACATTATTATTATTATAACAGTTTCGATGGTAGCTATCACTAGAAGAAAACGAACTGTTTTTTTAATAGTCTACTTACTGATGTGTTTCAACTCGTTAGAAAGCCAGTCTAGGCCTTCATAGAGACCATCACCACTTGTGGCACATGTTGCTTGAATGTACCAATTCCTATTACGCAACGAGTGAAGGCCAAGTTTGTCTGTGACTTCAGCAGCGTTCATAGCGTTAGGTAAATCCTGTCATAAATACATTGGTGTTATATAATTGTTATATTATAACGTATTATGTGGATTACCTGTTTGTTGGCAAAGACTAACAGAGCAGCGTCTCTCAGTTCATCTTCACCAAGCATTCTAGCAAGTTCCTCCTTGGCTTCTCCAATACGCTCTCTATCATTGCTGTCTACCACAAATATTAGTCCTTTGTGTGTGTATGTGAACAGTTTAATAAACATTGAAAATCAATTACCGTAAACTGACACATTATTATGAAATATTTTTGATAACTAGTTTATTATACCTTGAGTATTTTGAAAGTAGTGCCTCCAGAGTGGTCTGATTTTGTCTTGACCACCGACGTCCCATACAGTAAAACTGATGTTTTTATATTCAACTGTTTCTACATTAAAACCTATACAAGGAGAGTTGATAAACTATAGTTGACAATTGGAGTCATCCTTACCAATGGTGGGAATTGTGGTGACAATCTCTCCCAATTTAAGTTTATACAAAATGGTGGTTTTCCCAGCTGCATCCAAACCTACCATAAGAATTCTCATCTCTTTCTTTCCGAGAAGACCTTTAAATAGACTAAGGATACTACCCATCTTTGTTTTCTGGTCCTGCTTTTTCTTAAACAAAAGGGAGTTCACGAGTTGGAGAGGCGGTTGATTCTATCTCGGTTTCACCCTCTAAACTCGGGGCACAACCACTCTTTATGAACCCACTTCCTGCAGAAGTGTCAAAATGGCTGACTGAAGACAGGATGACGTTAATGCTGTCGGCGTAACATGTGCCACGTATCGCAATCCAGTCCAAATTTTTTCCCACACAAGACCCTTTAGTAATCAGTAATCTGTTTGTATAATTCCGTTTACTGTTTAGTTAAAAATAGTATCAACAATTGCAGTTCACCTTTTTTTGGTCAAAGAGGTGGAGTCTAAGAATAATTAATAAATATTATAAAATTTTATTATTGACAAATGAGCCACACCCATTTGCAAGTTGTAGCAACACTCACGTGTAAGTGTATACATCCGTTATTTACAATTTTTTACATAACACTTTCAGTCATTCAGGGCCTATAATCATTCAGGGTCTACGAGGATGGCTGTAACTTCAAATGGTGGTAAGTCAAGCCAATAATTGCTAATATCCCCTTCACTTATTCCTCACAGCCAGTGCAGCCTACACATCCTCCATTCATCCCTCAATGGATCCTGAGTCAAGTCCCTTCCACTTTCAAAGTTTCGATCATCCACTTAATATTCTTCATGTTCTCAGTCAACTTTATACCGACCGACATCTGTGTGATGTGACATTAGTTGTGAATGGTCACGAGTTCCCTGCACATCGAGTTATATTAGCTGCTGGAAGCCCTTACTTTTCAGCCATGTTTACAAATGCTCACTTAGAAAGCA
Source organism: Xestospongia muta (assembly GCA_963693285.1). Lineage (NCBI taxonomy): Eukaryota > Metazoa > Porifera > Demospongiae > Haplosclerida > Petrosiidae > Xestospongia > Xestospongia muta. The sequence goes on from OY848927.1 coordinate 5,570,057, forward strand.
CCCAAAGCCATATCATTCTTAATGACATTGAAGTATCTACACTCGAGAGCATTCTTGCATACATCTATACAGCTAAGTTAGACATCACAGAATCCAACGTTCAGAGTTTGTTGGGAGCAGCATCTATTTTGCAGATAACATCTGTAGTTGATGCATGCTGTGAATTCCTACGGGTTCGTCTCGATCCAGAAAATTGTCTTGGAATATTTCAATATGCTGACTTGCATGGTTGTTCAACCTTGGGTGAAATGAGTTGGCATTATACTTTGGAACATTTCCAAGAAGTAGCACAATCTGAAGAGTTTCTCTCTATTACATCGACTCACCTCCAAGCTTTAATTCTCTCTGACAACATCAATGTACAATCAGAAGAAGATGTTATTGATGCTGTTTTTTCATGGTACAAACACAATACTGATAAACAACATATAGACCTAAATATGCCTAGCTTATTACAATACATTAAACTGCCTTTACTTCCCCATGGAGTGTTACAAAAGAAACTTATCGACAAGTTCCTTCCGCACGATCCTATTCATCAGATGATTTCGTCACAGATAAAAAGTTTTCAAGACAATCATAATCATGTTGGGTTCAATCCCTATGTACCTCGTCCATCCATCTCACAAAGACTTCTAATCTACGTTGTCGGAGGTGAGACACATCCAGGAAGGCGTACAATTAATACTGTAGAGGAATATAATCCAGCCAAAGATACATGGAGACAGTTGACTCCTATGTTGTCTGCAAGACGAGGAGTGGGCGTTGGTATATTGAATGGGTTTCTTTATGCCGTGGGTGGGTCAGATAGTAAAGATGCTTTACAATTAGTTGAATGCTATGATCCTAGGACCAATACCTGGACACGAGTGGCTGATTTAAATGAAAGCAGAAGCAGTGTTTCTGCTGCTGTTATTAATGGTGCACTCTATGCTATTGGTGGCTATGATGGTTTTTCCAGGTGTCTTCAAAGTGTTGAGAAGTACAATCCTGACACCGATACCTGGTCTTATGTCTGTGAAATGAATACGCCTCGTAGTATGTCATCTGTTGGGATAATTAATAATTGTTTATTTATTATTGGAGGATATGATGGAGCGTCTGATCTTGCGTCTTGTGAGATGTACAATCCACCTACTGATAAATGGTTAATGATAAGTAATATGAATTCACCACGATGTATGTCTGGAGTGGGAGTTGTTAATGGCCGTCTATATGCTGCTGGTGGGTGTGACTGTGCTCGTAGTCTTTGCTCTGCTGAGGTTTATGACCCCGAGAAAGACTCGTGGAGTTTAGTGGCTGACATGAGTGAACCACGAAGTGGAGTTGGTATGGCTGTTGTTGGCAAGAAACTATTTGCCTTGGGTGGTTATACTGGCTCTGTTTACTGCAGTTCTGTTGAATGTTATGATCCTGATATGAACCAATGGAGTATTGTCTCGCAAATGCAAGCAGGTCGAAGGCGATTTGGGTGTTGTTCGTAAACTTATTTTTTAAAGGATTTTATTTGTTAATTATTTATTTCTTTATTTTTATTGGATCTGTCTATATTATTTTGCAGCCTTACGATAATATCAGTTCAGAACCCTTTGATCTAATAATAATACATATTTTAGAACTCAGTATAATGTCACATATAATGAACTACAAAGTCCAATGGTTAGTTAGTCAGTACGTTCTTTCTTTGTCATCTGACCAGTTGCCATTTGGTAAATAGAGAAATATGCAATACCTAACCCAACCACACTAAATGCCATTATACCTCTGAAATAAACAACACAAGTTGATGGATCATACAATAAACTATTTTATACCTGTATAATCTAACATCGTGTTTGCCCTTTAAAAATACCGGTAGACCATCTGGTTTCTAACAATTGGGAAAAAACTATTAATGAAAGTGTTGTTAAGTATTCACAGTAAACATGGTGTGCATTAATTAGGATAACCATTATGTAACTCACTTACCTGAAATACTCTTTGATAAGCCAAAACTTTGTTTCTGACATGTGGTGAGACAATGCTCATTCTACTTCTGTAGGCAGCTCTGGCTTCATCCATTTCCTTATCCAGGAGTATTTCAGCAGTATTTCTAATTATCAGTGCAGTGAGTTGCACTCAGTAGTAAAATTGAAATATATTTATTACTTATTAATTGAATAATAATTATTATGCCTAGAATTCATTGGAAGAAGATACTTTTTGCTGGTAATACAAGATTGTCATTTTATATTTATGTATTATTAATGTAGGAGTTGCTGGTTTTGTATGTGGCAATATTTATTCCCAATCAAAGAGACATCCAACAATAGCTATACCAATATTAAAAGGAGCAGCAGCTGCTGGAGCATGTGGTTCTATTCTGGGTCTGGGAATAGCTGCGTATAGGAACCTGCCTTCACATGTGTATGCAATATCTTTAGGAGCCAATTTTGCAGTGACAATGGGTTCATTTTTAGGTACATTAAAATCGCACTTAAAATGTCTTCTATTCTTTACAATAGGAACTCGTCATTGTGTGGTTAAAGTTATAGAGTCACAAAATATGCCACACCCATTACTTTCACATGACTATCTTGCTAGTAGTATTAGTGGTTTAATGATAGGTACAGCAATAGCTATATTATCAAGTGAGTGGGTGGAGCATATTGTATATAAATATTTGATTATATCTGAGTAGAAAATGGTGTGAAGTCACTTTTGCTTACAAGCTTGTCAGGATTTGTAGCAGGAATTGGAGGTAAATTATTGCAACCTGACATAGGACAATAGTCACATTCCAATGTCTAGGAGCTTGGGAATGAGACTAATAGTATAGTTGACCCATACTCTTTTTTACAGGACAATATTCTTTCGATAAATTTGAAGTATGGAGAAAGCGTAAAGCAATAGAAATGAATTATCCTGAATTATTACAACACAATAAGCAAAATAAATGGAGTCTTGTAAGAATTGTTAATCTCTCTCTATTCAATCTGACCTCCAACTTTAGGAAAGTTTTCAATCATGGTGGTTAGGTTTTTGGCACAGACAATCCCGTGCAGCTGAAGTTGAGGCTCACATGACATGGCTACAAGAAGCCATAGAAGAGGAAAAACTGAAAATTGTTGAATTAGATAATCAATTAATTAATTTAAGTCATCAGGGTTCTCCCCTTACAAATGAAGAGAACATACAAGACAATTTAAAAACAAACAAGATACAAGATATTTCATTTGTTCCAACAGACACAATATATGAAAAATAACAAAAATATAAAATTTATCACTTAAATTGACACAACAGATACAAATAATAAGAATAATGAAAAGTAGAGAAAGAAAGTGAGAAAGGATTTTATACTCTTGTATACAAAAGAGATAAACCATTATAAGAGTATTATGTTTGTACAACAAAATCCATGAGTTTAGGGAAACAATTAATTTAAACTTTTGAGAACTTGATTGCCATAATTATTTTAATTATCTGGAAAAAACAGAGAAAATAAAAAGTATTCTAATTATTAGGAAATTAAGCAATTTTTTCTTTCAATTTCTATTTGAAAATTTTAAAGGGCATATTCAATAATTATGCCACTATCATGTACAAAAAAAGAAGGAGTTACTTACTTTGGAAGTAATTTCTGGGTGAGTTATAATAAGAACTTGTCTGAGTAACAGAAAACAAGGGCCTACTTTCTATCGTAGGACTAAAACTCGTTTGTGTACCGACAGACATCATGACATTGTGAGATGAAGGAAGTGGTGTTTCCACTACTCCTGGAGGGAGACTTCGACTAGTGCGACGACCCTCAGGTGAATCAGCCTCTGGACCTATATGAATAAAGGTAAATAGATACTTGAATTCTCTCTCTCTCTACATATATCTATCTAACTAACTAACTATATATGTGTTTGTTTGTATGTATCATAATGAGATTCATAGCCCACAAACCTGCCGACTTGAGAATTTAAAATACTATTGCTCAATGGCCACATGCTATATTGTAGAGCAATAATGGCAGGTCAGTATGAACCTCATGATAAGTACATAAGATATACATGGTTAATTTATGCATTATATATAAACCTGCTATCAAGGGATTTTGCAAAACACATCACACTTGGTCACACTTGAGTGATATCTACTGCAATTCTCTCATTGGCACGTTTACATAATGCATATGACCTCTGAATTGTGATATCACACACACACATACACACACAGATAACATAATCCTTACCATTGCTTACATACTGCGCTGATGTTGTTCGTTTGAGAACACGCATTGATGTTAAGTTCTGCCCATCTAAAGAAAGAAGAATGTTACATCATACACAATTCTGATACAAGCTATGTAATATCATTGGGAAAATAGTCTTCTTACATGAAGGTCCATCTTTTTCATCATCAGATTCTCCGTGAAAATTGCGCTCTTCCCAACAACCAAAATCTGATGGTGCACTTAGACTGTGTGTGACACATGTAGTAGGAGCATGGCTGCTTTTACCAACTTCAAATCTTATTGCATTTAGTTTAGCCTCAATGTTTTCTAAATTGGATTCTTGACTAGATGTATTAGGGACAGACTGGTGCCGATCCATAGTTATTCCTAAGAAAGACAGAAACAATTCAATTACAACTGCTGACATGTGGTTGTTTACATTACAAACTTATGACAATTGATGACGTATTAAATTCCCAACTTATTTATAATTCATTATTTGTAAGTGTAGTAGTCCACCCACTCACTTGATGAGAAAGTACTTCCACTTCCAACTGAGCTTGGAGATGAAACATTTGATGATGATCTCTCAGTTGAAGAGCCTTTTCCGCTATCAAATGATACACGAGCTGGAGGACCAGTATTGTCAGTTTCTATTAGATTATTTTAAAATATTATAATATTTGATTTTCTGTTTACCTGTGCTGTTACAAATGGGTGCAGATACTTCATCTATCGGAGGAGGTGGAGGTGTGGCTTCATAGCCATCATGTTGATACTCATCAAAGACTTTCTCGTATTCATGAGCTAGTGGGAAATATTCAATTAAACATTTGGTATATAATGACGACAAAGTTGCAGTTTATCTCACAGCTCATGAATTCTTAAAATAATTGATGATGCTTGCTATAGGGAAGGAGCTCTATTACTAAAAATACCACTAATCATTTTCAGTGTTCATCTACCAATCCCCTTTGACTAAAAATAGTATAATAGAAGTATCTATATATAGTACACTAAAGTTATAAATAGTATATTAGAACTATGATGTCATAAACAAAGGGATTCCTTTCATCAAACTGCAGCTGTGATTACAAATAAACTATTTTCTTCTTTTACTGATCCTGCGTTAATGTGTGTGTTCTCATACCATCTTTGATTAGATGGTGCCGCAACAGATCCAATGCTGTTGGTCGACTTTTAGGATCTTTTATTAAAACTGTTCGGAACATTGCCACCACATCATCATCTAACTGTAAATCTTGATAAGGTACTAGACGTTTGAAATATTCCTCTGTGTCACTATAACCACCAACCTTAAGGACAAGAGAAAATAATCACTTTTCAACATCTAAGCTACCCCTTCCAGTAATTAAACACATACCAACAATATAACGTTGTATTGTTCAAGATTAGATTCAAAACACCAAGGCAGGACACCAGTCAACATTTCAACTAGAACACACATCACACTCCACACATCAGCACTAAATGAAGGCAGTCCACAGCTGCGAACAATCTATGAAATATAATACCATGTACAATAACTACAATGTAGCTAGTATAGCTACCTCAGGAGCTGAGAAATTGGGTGTACAACCATCCAGATGCCTTATTTCACGACCATGTAAATCACCAAGTCTGACAGAGCTACCAAAATCTGTTAACTTCACAATACGTCCTTCATTAAAAACTAAGATGTTCTTACCTGCAAAGGAAGTCATAGTAGATAGAAAGTCATTTATTAACTCTTTCTAATAACATAGTGATAACAAAGTCCTGTTAACTATCTTATCTATCATGGTCTTCCCCTGTTACTCTGTAAAGCCTTACTATGAAAGGAATGAGGAAAACTAAAGCTACCAGGAATGTTGGGGGTCATTGCAAACTCGAAAGATAAGGTATGTCTTAATTATATTGTAAAGTCTACTACTAATGTGGACAACATATAGTTTAGTGGATATAGCTCACATTTTAAGTCACGATGTAGAATAGACCATTGATGAAGATAGTGGACAGCAAAGAGAATTTGTTGTAAGTAAAAAAGTGATTGATCCACTGGAAGTCCTGAAGGTTGATTAGTCTCAGGATCAATAAGTAAGTCACTAAGACTACCGTCTAAAGAAAGGAAACAAGACAAAATTAATACAACAGCCATTGGTGGCTATTATAATGAGAAAGTTAACTGTCGTGCAGTAAACAAGCATTGATAGTATGCACCGTTCCATTGACCATATAAAGGAAAACAACACAGATGAGCAGATGTACAGAAAACAACTGTAAAGGTTATCAATGCAGAGCAAGTTCAAAATAACAAACATATTGTATTAATGGAGAGAATGTTCCACTATAAAAACATCCCATTCATTTTAAAACTCCAAACAGGATGAGTCAAAGACAAGCCAGACATAGAGACCACTACCCAATGTACATGTCAGTTAAAGGACAATCATTTATTTAAAACATTTACTATTAATTATTAAAACATTTTCCTAATTTAAGAGTTAAATGTGTTAATAGAAATAGAAACAACAAACAATAAACATTGACAAAAAACAAGTACTCACTTGTGGCACACTCCATAAGCATTTTCCATATTTTGCCTCGATGGTGATTCGGTCCGTAATCATCAATAAAAGCCCCCCAACATTGCGTGATATGATTATGGGCAAGTCCATTAAGCATACTGCATTCTCGATTCATAGTCATCACTTTATCATCAGTACTTTGATTGTTGCATTTAATGGCAAACAATGTATCATAGAACTTGTCGGAACATGCATACACTGTACCGAATCCACCTTCGCCAAGAATCTCATCATCGACACGATTGTAATCTCTTATTTCGTAATAATAACCATCACCTCCAGGACAAAGATGTTCCTAAAGAAAAGATAAGAAAACTATTATTAAAATAGTATTGTGTTTTCATGTCATGTCAGAGTAATTGTTTTGTTTTTTGACACAAACTTTCAGTGTCACTATGATAATGGGATAACATCCTGAACCTCCTTATATAGGTAAGTTTTTATAAACAAACAAAACTTAGAAACTACAAAATACATTTCCTATTCTTTTCAGAATGATACACTTGAGTGTATAACAAAATTGACTCACCCTCTTTACGGGATACATGACATGTTGTTGTAGAGGTAAGAGATACGGTGACAATAATATTTCTTCTTCTTCTTGAGCTTTTGAACGCATTGGTAAACGAGCCTCTTCAATGGGAGTGTTTGGAACAACCTCTTTAACAATGTCTTCAGCTCTTCTTGCTATGATTTCTTGTAAATTGTCAGGCAATTGGTCAGAATTTTCATTTAAATGTCTTAGTACTTTTCCAGGAGTCAAAGGGGTCATGTTGTCACCATTGTATGGGACAGGAGGGGGAGCATGTGGTGATAGTGTTGTCGGACGTGATGGTCGAATACCAGATATATTTTCATGATGTACAGACTGATCCTGAGACTGTGATGAGAGTCGATTACCCTAACATTGTGTGAGGAGAGGAGAGCAATATCACAATGAATGAGAGTTGGGAAAAGTGCAGGTAATCCCCGTAACTCAAGTGATGGGTCTTCCCTTTTTCCCTTAAAAAGCAGTACAATTATCACACGTTTTGTGCAAATGACTATGGATTTCTCATATGAGAAACAAATTTGTAAGGGAGCATTAAAGTTGAATAATGGCAAACACAATTATTGTAACAGTAATAATTTAATAATCTAACCCATTTAAACGAAACGCTGTAAAATTAATGATGTTATACCACCATGTTGCCATTATATCATAAACAAGTACTTTAAATATATTATTGTGTGGTCAAAACATCTTAAAAGAGCGTTTAATCTAACACACACAACGTACAAACTTACCTCTTGTACCAAATGTGCTGCGCCGTTCATCCCTTCGTGAATAGTAGGAAGGGGATTAGCGATACTCGGCTGACCGTGTATATCGTACTGCGAAGGAGTAACTGGGGTCTGTGAAGCGGATACAAAACCTGAATCCTGCCTTTGAAACTGCTCTGTCGTCTTATCTTTGTTACTACCACTACCGTCACCCATCGCCTGAGCGCTTTCGATAACCTTTACAACTGGAATCATTACAACAGAGCTACGAATTTATACACCGGGGAACTTAAACACACACACACGCACGTACTACATATATAATTATATAGCAACTACAACAAATTAAAGAATAGGGAAATCCAGTTGTAGGGAACTTTTGTCGTTTTGGGAGGTCGTCATGTAAAAGTACACACCCCCTAATTAAAATACTTTTAACAAGTAATTAACTTTTTAAATAATAATTATAATTTTGATAATACGAAAAATAGAAACAAGGTTGAACATGACAATTTACAAAAAATACAAGCAAGATAATGATATTAAGGGAACAGGGACAATTATAATGATGTTTAACAGTTTCCAATATACAAAGCTCCAGGCATAAGTGGTTGATGTGGTGGATTAGGAAACAAGAAAAAAGTGCTCTGGCCTTCACGAGCACAGATTTCTGTCATGTTAACCTGAGATCCATCAACATGAAGAACAGCCCACAAATTAGCAATGTTAACTGGGACCTTTAAAAATAAGATACAAATACAATAACTAATGTGAAATATGACAATTAAAACGTACCACTTTTCCCAGAACTTCTAGAGAACTAGAAACAGGTTCGTGTTCCACTGCATAGACCGTGCATTGCATAGATGTAAGGTTAACTTGGAGTTTACAAATCCTCCTTTCTCCAAGGACACGAGCTACAACAGCCATTTGACGTACACATTCAGATGGAATAGAAGTAAGTTGTTCAAAGGTGAGCAAAATTTGGCTCAACTGTGGGGAGATCTGTAAGATATAGTGTCAAATAAAAGTGAGCAGTATAAGAATTACAATACTAACCCAAGTCATGTCTCTTTGGACAATAGGCTTCAACAGATAGTTGTAAAGCTCAGCTAAGAGACGACAATCCTCTGAACGAGGGGTAGTCATGGTGCCGTTTTCAGCATAAGCCTATATGAATCAGTACCAATTAATTATTAAAACATAGTGTGATCTATTAACCTTTTGGACGGCAAGAAACTTCTCAAAGTCAATGTACAAGTAGATCTGTTTGTTGGATGCCACAAAAACTAATGAAAAATGACATCATGTTAATTTCAAACACAACAATTTATTATACCTTGATAGCTGCCCCAAAAACAGAGATCATTCGGTCCTTGAAACAGGGTGACCAAAGTGTTTACAATTTGCTGTAGGATAAGTTGACACGAACGAACATCATTGGAGTGACTGTTCTTCTCCATCCACTCAGACAAAGAAACACCTAAAGAAAAAATCAAAAAATGTCACAACAACCAATTTTTACTCACAGTCTTCAGGCATAGCAAAGCGTAGTTTCCCAGACAGTTCCACAGTCATAGAACAGAGCTTAGCTTTCGATTGAACTGCTACAGGCAAATCACAGGAATGCTGTAGACTGGTCTGATATTTTGAGTATACACTACAGCAATGTTGCAGAGCTTGATAAGCTAGGTGGTTATCTTTAGAGTCATTTTTAACCGAGATAGTGACAACGAGACTCTTTGTAACAGGATCTCTGTACATGGTGGTATCAAAGAAATTTAGCGGCACAATAGGTTGTGTTGGTTGAGAGGGAACAGAGATGGGTTGAGTTGGTTGGCGTACCTCAGATGAAGCTGGGGTGGGGTTACAGAGGAGAGTCTGTCCGAGAAGTGTATTAGGAGCTGATAAATATCCCGGAGTTGATGACTGCTGAGGCTTTTGAACAAGAGTATTAGGAGCTCTCATCATCTGCTGAATTTGTAGCAAATCCTCAATATCAGACCTGGAGGCGGCTTGAGTAGGAACGGGAGAACTTACTGGTATGTGTGAGGGTGTGCTAGGCATATAATGCGAAGCAGGAGTAGTTGGAGCAGGTGTCATGGGGGCGGGATCGGAGGGATCTTCCATGAGGACATTTGCACTGGGATCCTTATTAAAGACTGCATCGAGTGAAGGAAGATCTTGCAAGCCAAAACCAAGGTCTGGAAATATATCATTACGCAGCATAGCAGCAGTGATTTCATCAAGATCCTCGAGGATGTCAAAATTCTCATTATAATGAGATGGGGTCATGTCAATTGGACGACGTTGTTTCCAAGGATCATCATCATCTCCAGCACCTCCAGAATATCCACCGAAGATACCTCCACCTCCTCCACTGGCCCCAGTGACCCATGAATACGACATGTCACTGCTAGTAGCATATGTATAGGATGCTCCACCCCCTGAAGCATTACCCCTCCCACCAGGACATTTACGAAAATGTACCTGGCAGTTAGAAAGCACAACCTGATCACAAAGGGACTCCATAGATGAGAGATAATCATTTCGCTCATTTTTCCAAGGCACCATTAAAACACCCCTATTATTTGGGTGCGTAGAAACTGCTTGGTTTGGTAAGTCATCTGAGTGGATCACAACAAAGCTGCGACCCTGTCCCTTGACTGCACTCACAAACGAGACACTGGAATCAGAAAAAGCTGTTTTCTCGTCGGTATATGTGATTGGGGGTGTGGTCATGCATACATCCTTTGTGACTACAATGTAACCCACATTGGATTCTTTTTGCAACGAAACCTTGCGAGACGGGAAAATGATGGACTTTCGCAGGTCAGTAGGAATGACGGAGTTGATACTCACAACGTCGTGTTCTACTTGACTGCAAGGTATAAATTATATACGTAAAATGAGCCATCAATTTATGCAACAATAACTCACCCTTTAGGGATCACTTGATCCTCATTGAAAGGTATGCTTTCAGAGCACTGTTCCGATATATATACAGTCTCTCCTGAGAGTAAAAAGAGAATCATTTATCGTAATAGTCCGTCATCATTTTTGGCATCTCTACTTTCGCAGAGATTTGCCGGTTATTTTCAAAGCATAAACGACAACTTAAATCACATAATTATGTCCTTCTGTGCTTTAATTACCTTTTCCCATGATTTTAAAGACCTTTTACAAGTTAATATTTTCCAAAATCTTCCTGAAAGACCTAGCGCAAAATAGAGCAATCAATCTGGCGAGGCTTCTTCGTTCTTTCGATAAACAGGATTACATAATCATGACATCATTCGATGTATAAAAATAGTATCAAAGTTCCGTATATTAATAGAGCGTATTGGAATATACGGATATGTGTCTATGACTCATAAGGTTGGACGATAGGTTGGACCCTGCTAATCAAAATCCAATAATTAGTAGGGTCTGCCTTGTTGGCACGTAGTTTATAAAGGACTTTTAGAATTAAGTAGTATTAACTATTATCATATCAGTCAAGAACAGTCAAGGAAAATAGCAATAGTTGGAGTATTGTAGCAATTCGTTAAATCTTGTTCAGAGTTTCGGGATTTATTGCAACAGAAGAGATGTCCTACGTGGAGGTCGAACGTCTTGTAAAAAAGGAACCTTTAGAAGACCTCTATGAAGTTGGACAAGAGTTAGGAAGGTAAGTATCTCGAAATAAGGAGAGTGTTTTGTACTGCTGCGAAAGATAACTAAATTTATATTGCGAGATGCTATTATACTCTGTTTTGTTGTTTATTAACCACAGAGGCAAATTTGCTATAGTGAAACGCGTTAAAGAGAAGTCCAGTGGTGTCCAATATGCAGCAAAATTCCTCAGAAAGAGACGTGGAGGCAAAGCTTGTCGAGATGATATTATTGTAGAGATTGATGTGATGAGACAGTCAATGGGCCATCACAGAATCATCAAGTTGCGCGAAGTCTTTGAGTCAACACGAGAGATGATACTCATCTTAGAATTGTAAGTGATCACACACTGACATCATCACCACCATTTTAATAATATGTCAGCATTATCAGTGTACGTTGCCAGACTCAACCTTCGCTGTCATTATGCTAAAAGAGCACTCTTGTATTGTATTCTATTAGATACATAGACTAAATCAAGTTTGATGTATACTGTTGTGCTGAACACTTAAGATATAATAGGCTGTGATTAGGTGTTACTTGTCTGTTAACAACTATTGTTTATTAAACTATTTGTGCTATACTGGTACATTGAAACTGTGTAAGTTCTTAGACTAACTCAGTCTGTTGACTTAGTTTGTTATTGTGAGTTTAGCATTTGAGATGAAGTATTGCTGACATTCTTTATGATTTTGGTATGTTTTTTTAAACTAGTTAATAGTTTACTCTTTAGCTAGTTCACACTGGTACATTAACACTAACTGATAGTTTTGGTGTGTTCTAATTGCTACACTCCATTTAATAATATGTGGTTACATATCTAGCATTCTTCTCATGTTACCTATATTAGCTACCACTTTCAATTAACAGATGCTCAGTACCTATACTCCTGCTTGTTATGACAACCTCCATGTCTGTTGTCTCCTGTGATTATATTAGCTCAATTAACTCCTCCTCATTTTTGTGTTTCTCTCTCTCTCTCTCTCTCTCTCTCTCTCCCTCCCTCTCTCCCTCCCTCCCTCCCTCTCTCCCTCCCTCCCTCTCTCCCTCTCTCTCTCTCTCTCTCTCTCTCTCTCTCTCTCTCTCTCTCTCTCTCTCTCTCTCAATCTCTCTCTCTCTCTCTCTCTCTCTCTCTCTCTCTCTCTCTCTCTCTCTCTCTCTCTCTCTCTCCTCTCTCTCTCTCTCTCTCTCTCTCTCTCTCTCTCTCTCTCTCTCTCTCTCTCTCTCTCTCTCTCTCTCTCTCTCTCTCTCTCTCTCTCTCTCTCTCTCTCTCTCTCTCTCTCTCTCTCTCTCTCTCTCTCTCTCTCTCTCTCTCTCTCTCTCTCAGAGCTACTGGTGGAGAATTGTTTCGTATGATTGCTGTTGACCCTCTCCCAGAAGACAAGGCACGCAATGTTGTTTTACAATTGTTAGAAGGAGTCGAACACTTGCATTCTCTTAATATAGTCCATCTAGATCTCAAAGTAAGCAAATATATTTATTGCAAAAGCTGTGTCATCCTTAAAAACTGTGTGGTCTTTAAAAGGTGTGTTTGTCTTTGTGTATTAAGTATATTCACTATAAAAATGGCACTCTAAAAATGTAAAGAATCTGATGTGATTTTAAAACAACAATAGCCCATTATAAGAATGATGAGGAAGAAATTGTTTCTAATAGATACACAAGTTAACAAACCTTTTGAGTGGGTTGTAAAGAATTACCATATATAATATTACAATAATTGGTTTTAGATAATATAAATATTAGTTTATGTGAAATGACAATATTGGCTACATACTAGACCATGTGATGGTTTTCTGGTGGTCATTGGGAAGAGCTTCCTTACTCACCACTAATAACATAAAAAATGTTTGTTGACCACTATGCTATTACTTAATACTTTTAGATCACCTGGTCATGATATAGCCAATGTCTAGTGTTGTGAGGTTTGTGGTTTAAGAATTAGGACTCAGACCAATACAACCCACACATTCAGTCAAAGACTAGTTGTGTTTTGTTAATAGATATCATTGGCTTGTGTAGTGTCTGACAAAGGTCAAGATTGCTAGTGTCATTTATCTTCTTAGAATCCTCATTGTATTACAATCTGTTAAGTGTTACCAAATGGTACAGTATGTTATTTGTAATCTCATATTTCAATTGCTAACTTTCTCTCAAACTGCTTTCAAACATGATCTAACACTGTCTTGGTTGTCATGGCAATAACATGACTCCAGTGACCATAGTGGGTAAATAACTAATATTATTATCTCATGACCACGCCCACTTCTATAAGTATAGACCATGGATGGTCAGTTACACTCTCTAGTTAACAAATTCAATTTGACACATTGGTATGTGATAGGTGGGATGATATCAATCATTTTGTTATAATGTTTACCATTTTTGTCTCTTTTGTCATGTACACACTTCATATTGAAGCCTGAGGTTTGTATTACAGTGTGACTGATGTTCATTATTGTATATCATGTACATAGTAGAGATTCTTTACATGTTTTGTTATTACATTTGTCAATCATGGATGACCATATAATTTATTAGAACACCTGTGATCATATAGATTGGGTTGCATTGTGCTCGTGTTTCTCAAGGAATACATTATTAAATTTGTCTGCTCTCTCTCTCTCTCTCTCTCTCTCTCTCTCCGTCTCTCTCTCTCTCTCTCTCTCTCTCTCTCTCTCTCTCTCTCTCTCTCTCTCTCTCTCTCTCTCTCTCTCTCTCTCTCTCTCTCTCTCTCTCTCTCTCTCTCTCTCTCTCTCTCTCTCTCTCTCTCTCTCTCTCTCTCTCTCTCTCTCTCTCTCTCTCTCTCTCTCTCTCTCTCTCTCTCTCTCTCTCTCTCTCTCTCTCTCTCTTGTTTACTCATTCATGCTATAAGTGTTCAAAGAGAAGTTGCTATAAACAAATATATTATTAAAGGACAAGCTATATTAGATCATTTAGGTGTAGTTTGTCTTCAGAAAGTAGTTTAGGAAATCAGTACTTTTTATTATCCTTTCATGTACTCATGTTGTCATTTGCAACTAACTACAAGGATGTTCTACCATGATCTCTCTCTCTCTTTCTCTCTATGCAGCCAGAGAATATACTGCTTTATCGTAAAGGAGCTCTTGATATAAGGATTGCCGACTTTGGGTTAGCTCTACAAATCACTCCTGGACAACAAGTAAAGACATTAGTGGGTACTGCAGAATATGTTGGTAAGTTGTTAGATTTACAACTATTTACTTAATACCTATCAGAAATGCGTAAATACAAGGGGTCCCCCCCTATATTATCAAGCCTAGTTCTGTTTATAATGCTATATGCTTGTATTAGTCTGTCCACCTACCTAAGTAAAGACTTGATGAACAGTTATTATTGATCTGTTTTGTCACCATGAGACGAGGCTTCATAATATGTTTTTAATTGGTCTGGCTACCTTCATGTAAATATATATATATATATATATAATGATGTTTAATTGATAACGAATATTTAAACTCAAAAGAAGTCTTTTTATTATTTTGTTGATTAAAGCAGTAAATTCTGCTTACTATGGATTGCTTTGTATGTACACATTACTCTCTAATAGATTCAGTTGATAATAGAATTTTAATACTTCATTATACTAATACTCAATATGGTAGTCCTCTCTGCCTACAAGAGTACTGTCCTTATTAGTCCAAAGTGTAGTATGTATTATTGTGTGTTCTTTGATATGACCATATTTGGTGTTTTGGAGTCTCAGCTACTAGCTCCAATGACTTGAATGCTTTGAAGTGTATAAAATCTGTAAATATAAGTAATTTGTAAGCATGTATGTTA